>JARKIE010000267.1:0-131170 GCA_029378255.1 Mycena rosella
GGCAGCTAACGAAGACATAATATTCATCAAGGTCATGAGTTGGGTCTGGATTTCCTGATACTGGGCCCGCCGTCGGCTGTTAGTTTCCCCAGAACTCAAAGAGACTAGCTGGTGAAGGTAGACGTTGCATATTGGGGCGCACAAGGGCTATGGAACATAAGGCTGAACTGGATGATTTGGGAATGAAGAAAGTATATGTACCACTAGCATCGGATGCGTGGAATCAGTAACCTCGCCGAGACTTGCGACGATGCGGCCTGCCGCAGCGAGACACTGGAACCAGATGACCTCGGATGTACTCGCATAGGGAGCGTGGAGCCGCACAATCGCAAGATCAGTGAGTGCGTGTGTAATACGGAGAATCATGTCGCCCGGGAGAGGCGGTAGATTTGAATGAAATGTTTTCAACCGGTTGGCGAAGGACGCGAATACAACCGGTTCAGGAGCACCTGGACTGCCGTTATGTTTTAAGATATCGGAGACGATAATGCAAAGCCTACCGGTCGTGCGATCAGCAAATGCTATGATATGTTCCAACAATGTGGATGCTTTGGCCAGCCGGGCGACCGGAGCCAAGGCCTCCTGGTCCTGAGCGTTTAGAAAGCTGAAAATTGTGGCGCCGCCCTATCATAATTATAAATCAGCGCCCGTACATTCATCTCGGGTCGAACCAAACACACCCTAGCGCTACCAGGCCACGGCGTGTCGACGGGAAGACCGCTGGGGATCGCAGAAGGGGTTCCCTGAACGGCGACCCAATAAGCATTCAAGATCCAGACAGCCCAGAATCCGTTCACCCGCTCCGTATCGACCACGAGCGGCAGGATCGGTTGCACCAACGGAAATGGTGGATACACTTTTGCGCGGGGCTGAATGGGTGACCAAAGAACGTGAAGCCCAGCGTCCAGCGCGAGGCATACGGCCGTGGCTGAATGATACCGCCCCTCTACTGGCCGCGCTGAATGAAGAAAGTAGTACGACAGTAGGACTTCAGCCTGGATGGTTTGGAGGACAAGATGTGGGAGTAGAGCAAAATCTGCGATATCTTGAGGCAGAGTTTTCAGCGCTGAATCCAGAAACCCGTCCTCTGAATAGGGGCCACTGGAGTTTCTGGGAGAAATGACGCATCCCCAAAGGTAGACGGTACTAAGCAGAGTACGTGATGGGCGCTCGGGGTGACCGAAGGGGAGTGGAAGCAGTGTAGTGCTGCGAAACGCTCTTGCGTCTAGGAAAAATAACTCGCTATGAGTGAACCGAGCCAGAAAAATATCGACTCTGCGCCCGGTTTAGTTGGGAGCATGCCGTTGAATGAAGAAGGGACTGACAGTGTTGCTATTAAATTCATCGGAGGTTCCTGGACATGCCTCACAATATTAATCGGGCAAGTGATGAAGATAACTCACCTGAACCCACGCCGTCGGCGATGGAAACGTTGGCTCACAGGTGGGCGAACTCGAAGACTCTTTGTATTATTTCGCGATCAGACAATGCTTGCATAGAGATGACCAGTACTCACCGCTATTAGAGCGGGGGTAAGGCTGGTGAAGTAGGATTTGAGGCGTCATCATTTCACCGCCATCATGCAACCGCTGCAGTTCTTCTATCCGTGCCTGGAGCATCTGAATCTGTTCGAGCATTTGCCTTGTCGTTTGGTGGGCTCGGTTCAGATTCGGATATTCGCAAGGCGCCGACCCCGCCGGGAGAGCGCTACACCGATTGCAACATGGACGTTTGCCGTTGCATCTCTAGAGTAATGGTCAGTTTACATGCTTCATGAATGCCGTGGGTCGTACTAATTTACGACGTCTGCGACAAGAAGGAGGGAGTTAGTTGGGACGCGAAGGTGACTTGCACTGGTTCGCATTACCTGCAGTTACTGCACGCTTTGCCTCTCCGAAGGTGCGTTGACGCGGACGTTCTTGTCATTGAATCAGCCATAAAGTGTCGGTTAAGAAAGCTACCTCGAGGGGCAACCCTGTCGCAGTTATATATCATCGTGATAGCGTGGCAACTCGAAGAACTCACGACGGTTTCCGCAGTACATAATTAAATATTGATCGCTTCCTTTCATATTCTGCACGGATTGCACTTCACCGCCTGCAGTCGGGAGTGCAGGCCACGCGGGTGGATGCCACAGTTCCTGGCCCTGGCCTCACTTACTGGCTCAGCGATTCCCTGGATGCGTGGAGCGGAATCGCGAGTTGTGCAACCGCTGGCATTCGGGTAATGCCATATATAGTTCCGTAAGCTGTTCCGGGCGCAGCAACTTCTCAGACTCGGTTAAAAGCTGTTAAAAGGCCCAAAAGGCCTGTAACCGACACCCTGTAACCGACAGCGCGTAACGTTCATGAGTAAAGAAAACGCCAGGTGTAGACAGGAAGTTGCTGGCGCAGTCGAGAGCCTCATATCTATGAGTCAAGATCTGCGGGAAATATTGAGCTTGTTGCGTTTATGCTGCATCTTGAAGCTTGAATCCCGGATCAACCTAGCCACGTGAGAGCTTGCGATATCCGTTAGTCAGTATCGCCTGTCATCGCCTCTCACTAGATCGTATGGTGGTCGATGGAGGTCTATTCTCTCCTAGACAGACGCTACAAAAGATCGACGCTCGTACCTTGCGTGTTAATGGAGGCCCAATGTGTTGGGCGGAGGTCACAGTTCGAGTGCGTTGCAATTTGTTGAAGACTTCTTCCGCGGACCAAGAACATGATGAGCTCACCTATTACATTCACTGCGGCGATTGACGAATTTCACCCGAGGAAAAATGGCCTAGAATCGGGTTATACTATCAGGCGCTGGGAACCTGGGCACCTTAGGGGTTTTGACCCGTTCACAACTCGCTCGAGAATATTTTTGAACATCTGAAAGACGTGGATGGTAGGCGCGCATCCTGAGAACAAGTTGAGGCCATTCGGGGCACATTTGGGGACATTTTGAAGGTGCAGTGAATTTAGTTCGGCCTAAACTCCCGAACGGGCAATTATGGGGAAGCTGGGCACCCACGCAAATCCGTTGTTTCCAGCTCATTTAATGCCATTATGCTGGTTTATAATGTTCAGTGGATCTAACTACAGTATTGTAGATGGTGAAAGGGTATATTGGACCTAGAAAAATGGTAGAACTGAGTGCTTCCGATGCCAGGTGCGTGCGACGGGATCCATACTGCTGATCAACGACTGCAGCGCAATAGTGAAAGGACATACTTGCCCAAAATAAAATTCACAGAGCTTCATAATAAGTAGATGGACATACCTAGCCCAGGTTTTACCCCGGAGTCTCCGTCTGTCGAGAACCCGGCATTTAGACATTGGTACTGGAGAAAATTGGTTGTTTTGATGCATGGTCAATGCTGAGCGAGCTATAAAATAGATATAATGATGGTCCACCGTCAAAACTGAACCTTTATACACAATAATGGACCATGTGAAGTTCTAGATTGGTAGAGTCAAAGGGTAGTTTCATATGGAGGTCGCGGCGGTGAGGTATTTCAGGGCACATCATGTTTACCCTTAAGGCTTTATGAGGGAGAAAGCGAATTTCCGGAAATGCTTGATGCAGGTGATGTACACGAGATAATTGGGATCAGAATGAGCCCCAAAACTTGTGGATCCACCAAGAATTGGTGGAGAAACAGGTGCAATGGCCTCTCGGTCTTAAGAAAATGATGTTCTCACCCTCCGGCCCGCGATCAACGAAGCACAGCTTTCGAACGACGCAACATTCCGCCTCAAAATTTGGCATGGAGGGGCCGTCAGGGGTCATAGTCCCTCCCCCAAGTCACAAGTTTTCAACATTTGGTACTATTCATCCATTTATTTGGCAAGTGCCCAGCTTCCTAGTGTGCCCAGCTTCCTAGTCAGATATAGTACCCTTTCTAGGCCCAGATTTTATTCCGCGAAAATCTACGGTAAAATATGGACTTTTTCTTTGACATTGTCCCCTGGGAAAAGTCAATCTTTTACTGCAGGACAAACGAGGGTAAAAGTCAAGATTCTTCCACAGTTTTTTCCGCTAGAAAGAGCCAGCATTTTACAGCCGTTTGCGGAACATAGGGCGCGGGCAGTTTTTTTTCCATTTTGGGCCTGTTTAGATCATTTTCGACTAGAACACCCGCCCCGGCCTCAAATCGCGTCCGTTTTTCTGAAAGTTGGACCAGTCGATCCGCGCTTGAAATTCGCAGCGGATAGCATCCCGGATCTATCTCGAGACTATGCATACTCTATCCCTGGCACCCAGATATCTGCTTTCAGCACATTTTCTGACTAGAACAGTTGCCCCGGGCCCGGATGGGGGCCGATTTCCATGGAAGTTGAACCATTCGATTTGAATTTGAAATGTGCAGCGGATGGGCGCCTCCGATTTCAAATGCGACCCATAAACTTATTTCCTGGCCCAATAACTAACCTCCCAGCGCATTTTTGGGATAGAACAGCTGCAGAGATGGTTATATCTCTTGAATCACGGAAATTTTTGATACAATGAACTTTAATGTAATCCGCAGCGGATGGCCTCCTAGGATAGTGAATATAGCGGGTATTACTATGTAAACTTGTGTCGTCGCAGCAGTGACACCCAGAAAATATTCTTGACAAAAGAACAAGTTCACCAGGCAAGTTGTGACTGTGAAATGTGTCCAGGGCTCAGTCTGTCATGTAAACATTACATCTACATGTTTGAATTCTTTAGAATTACCCTCTGACGCGTCGCGCGACACGTCCCATTTCCATCAGTCACATTCCACATGTTGTAACCGGAGTGACTGCAATTTTATCTTTCGCCACTCGACGCGTCAGAGGGTGATTCTAAAGCGTTTAAACATTAGATGTGATGTTTACATGATAGACTGATCCCTGGACACATTTCACAGTCACAACTTGCCTGGTGAACTTGTTCTTTTGTCAAGAATATTTTCTGGGTGTCACTGCTGCGACGACACAAGTTTACATAGTAATACCCGCTATATTCACTATCCTAGGAGGCCATCCGCTGCGGATTACATTAAAGTTCATTGTATCAAAAATTTCCGTGATTCAAGAGAGTATAACCATCTCTGCAGCTGTTCTATCCCAAAAATGCGCTGGGAGGTTAGTTATTGGGCCAGGAAATAAGTTTATGGGTCGCATTTGAAATCGGAGGCGCCCATCCGCTGCACATTTCAAATTCAAATCGAATGGTTCAACTTCCATGGAAATCGGCCCCATCCGGGCCCGGGGCAACTGTTCTAGTCAGAAAATGTGCTGAAAGCAGATATCTGGGTGCCAGGGATAGAGTATGCATAGTCTCGAGATAGATCCGGGATGCTATCCGCTGCAATTTCAAGCGCGGATCGACTGGTCCAACTTTCAGAAAAAACGGACGCGATTTGAGGCCGGGGCGGGTGTTCTAGTCGAAAATGATCTAAACAGGCCCAAAATGGAAAAAAAACTGCCCGCGCCCTATGTTCCGCAAACGGCTGTAACAAAGGGAAATTTCGGCCCGAGTTCCGGACAGCACGGGGAAACCTCGGCCGAAATTTGCCTTGGTGCTTTTAAGTTTTTCTGGCGGAAAAGGCTGCGGAAAGAATCTGACTTTTACCTTGGATTTTTCCTCAGGTAAAATCTTGACTTTTTCCCGGGGATCAATGTGAAAGAAAAAGACCATCTTTTACCGTAGATTTTCTCGAGGTAAAATTTGGGCCTAGAAAGGGTATAACAGTTACTACTACTATAACCCGATTCTAGGCCGTTTTTCCTCGGGTAAAATTCGGCAATCGGCGCAGTGATTGCGGCATCAATGCAGGGACAGTATATGAAACTCAACAAAAAAAAAAAGACATTGGATGGCGAAAATTCCCCTAAACCCGCCAAAGAGTTGCCCAGAAGATATGAAGCTCTGAACACATGTCCGCGACCTCGTCTGCAGGCTATGAGCTACAAGGAAACGCAACACGTGAGGCCGGACGCACCGGCATCGTCGAAAACGCGCTGGTTGATGCTCCCATCCGGGGATTTGCGCCATCGAAGCAGAAAATCGTGGCCGTCGAGCCAGAGGAAGGTTAGGCCAGGGCAGCGACCCAACAGCGCGTCATGACAACGTCCGGCAGCTTGCCACAGGTCGGAATAGCATCCTCGAACCCCTCGTACTCAAATTCCCAGCTCAGAGCAAAACTTTGGAGGGCTTGGGGCAGGTTGGGAGCATTTGTCAGAGTTTGAAAGAATGATGTGGCCTGTGGAAAAGTTGATAAATTGTTATCAAGTAAGGAAATACAGACATACTATGGGATTGATACCGTCCAGGAACGCGTCTGCTTCCGGCTCTTCTATTATCCCGATACGGAAATCCGTCAGACATACAAAAAAAGACGCTAGCTGTGCTACTGTGTCATCCTCGAATTGAGCGAAACATACATCCGGAGTGGTGATGTTGGACAGAGTGGTGATGTTGGATGGTGTGGGTAGTTGGCGCAGCTGTGCTATGAACATCTGCTGATAGCCATGGGACGTCTTAAGGTGCATGAGAGTGGGGAGAGGGAGGAATATATGCAGTGTTGAGATCGGTCCCGTATATCTTTTAAGCAGCAGCAGAAGGCCTGATGCCGCGGCATCAAGCCCGCTAGAATTGAGCGTTCCCCAGCCCTGTATCTGGAGGATGCGCAGGCTGGGAAATTTGGCCAGGATCACGAGATTATGAGGCATAATCGAGAGATTCATGGTCACTGATAGTGTAGGTAGGGGAGAGAGGCGATGTCATCCAGGGTTTTGCCGAGGAGGCAGAGATTGCTCATAACATCTAGTTCCCGGAGGTGATCCCTGGAATGCAATAGAGGGGTCCAGTGTTCGATGTCGTCCTCAGAAGTGACGTTGTGGCGAATCAAGAAGCTGAATTGACCCACGCCTCCCCCCACTATGGCATTTCTTAAAAGGGAAATTTGCGTGGGTTTTGGCTGGGACACGGCCACAACTGCATTTCCTGAGGGCGTGCACCCTTCACGGCTCTCTGTCCCAGTGGTTATAATGCTAACAGTTGGCTGATATAATTTGTCATGAATAAGTATTGGTTCGAACCCCACTTATGTCTGTATTTATATTTATTTTTGCGAAGATTTCTGTTTTCTTTTGTGCATTTGTTGAGATTTCTGGCCCCGCCCCCACAGCGACCGAAAGCCCCACGCAGCGGGCCCTGCAGCCAGCAGAAGAGAGGAATCCATGGGAGTCTCCCCGCATCAGGAAATCCACAATATCTCTCATATTTGGGGTTAAAATAATAATTCATTTACAAGCCCCGCGGCGAGCGCAAGCCTCATGCAGTGGGCCCTTCAGCCAGTAGAAGGGGGGTTTGCGGGGGTCTCCCCTGGATAAAATGTTCCACTAAGCACCCTTTAAGGCTTTGACAATGGGAAACTGCTGTGAAAATGATGCTGCACTACTGAGATAATATTCTAGGGCATGAAATATATTATAGCTATAAAATCATAGGTAGGGTGACATATATGACCCAAGAAACAGGAGATAACACATTTTAAAAGAAAATACATAGGCGGGACTCGAACCTGAGGCAGCCCTCATTACGTCAGACAAATCACGTGGTGTCATAGTGGGGGGAGGCGAAGGGGATTTGAGAAGCTGGACAGGGATGGGAATGGAGGGGAAGCGATACACTCCCCATCCGCGATACCACACCCATCAATGTAGATGCGCGTCAGGGCCAGCAAATGACTCAGGTTCGTTACTGCGACCTGTATGAAACAAATGCCTTGAGCAAATATATCCTCCAGGCGAGTGAAACAGGGAATGCGGTCCAAGAATGCTGCTAGTAAGACCTCTGGTGCGTAGTATCTGCACCAGACATCAGAAAAAAATCTTGAAGGTGTACACTTGACATACAACCTCGTTCTACAGCCGTTTCAATAAAAGTATACCCTTTTTGATCAATTGATGCTGTTCGAAACTTGCTTACACATGTTTTGCGGTGAGTCTCCTTCTGCTCTGCACTTTCGTCATTCGTCAGCTATAGTAGCTACATGGTGGTGTGACTCCACCACACCACTGCTCCACCACCAAGTATTTTACGTGCGCAACACTTCATAAATGCATTATTTCCCCCCTCACTCACACTTCCAATGAATTCACAAAATTCTTCCCACTACCAAGAGCATACCCGACAACAGGATGGCTGGACTGTGCTTGCCCCACAGCCTGACCCCGACAATGAACTTCCTCCTCCATATACTCTGGATCCCGAGGCTGCATCTGCCCCTGCTCTGGCTCCTCCAGGTAATGTAATGCTATTCCTTAGTTCCAGTCGTTGCATTGATTGGCATGGGAACTCTGCTTGCCTTTGAGATCCCCACTAACAGCAATGTCGTCGCTGTGGCACCATCTACCCGAACGAGGAAGTATGGACACAACATCGCGTTTGCGGCTGGGTACGTCGAGATATGCCAAGTGATGGGCCTTGACCCCATGACCACGCATCTGGGCTATAAGTGGGACAATGAGCGGATGCCGGTAATTGGGTGGAATGCTTGGAGAACGGCATTGGGATGACCGAGAGGGCGAGGTTGCGAAAGGTGGTTTGCATGATAAAAAATCTGGTGTGTCATCTGCACATTTCTTTTACTGACATTAGGATACTCCCAAGGAAACTGTGCCCATTGCCAACAGTAAGAAGCGTAAATCCGCTCACATGGCTGCCAACGAGAAGCACATGTCAACGACGGCTCTTGGGTCAGTCAGTCTGCGACCAAACACAACAGAACCGCAAGTCCTAGCCCAGGTGTTAAGAGGAACTGGCCGTTCGTGGTGAACATACAAACGGCCAATGACCGAGGATCACTCCCAGGAGTAGTTCAACCAGAGGTTAGACTGTGGTTGAAGTAGCCCTGATGGGCCCGGGATAATCGAATCGATGTGGGGCATATCCCGACGGGATTACCGGCAGGATTATGAGATGATGCACATGGGCTGATCATAGACCATCAAACGTGAGGGAGGATCCAGGGATATCCGACAGAGGCTCCTTCGGACTCTACGCTCTAATGCCGAGAGACGTAGGAATACTTGTCGTGGTGGTGGTTGTCTCCTTCTAACCCTGAACACGATCAAGACTCTGTGTTCATGCCACTGAGAGTCTTGATACCAGTGTTATCCCATAGGCTAGTCATCCACAACCCTACAACCCACCACTAGGCTCTGTTGATGGAATTCGAGAAAGGTCCGAAACAGGAGTTGAAATAGGAGACAAGGGTTTGCCAGCAGAGCGAAGTGGAGAGGGAAACCCAAGTCAACGAGATAGTAAAGCAGAGAAAGCTTAGGCTGAACACAAGTCAAGAACAGGCCAAAGCAAGGCTGGTGAATAGACGAGGTAGAATCTAAAGTACAGGGGATTCTACCTGGGATTTATATACTACTGTATCTAGGAGTCCGATCATAATATACTCTATGTGTAACATAAAGGGGTTTCGTTGAAACCAGAAAGGAGTTGAAATGAAGCAGATAGGGATGCGATCACGGGTTAACAGGCTCCCGTGATCGCGGTTTGATCCGGCTTCGGGATCTGAAAAGCCGAATCATGACACACACCTTTGACTTCACCAAGGAACACCACCAATTGAAAACTCATCTGGTGTGTGCAACCCACAAGGGCGAACTTTGCTTTGTCTCTAGTGTTGATGGCCACCATCACCGTGTCGACCCGTACCATGTCTCACTTTGGGCGAAAGAGACAGTGAGTGCATTTACGCCATTACATTGTGTCACACTGACAATATCTCAGTCCATTGGCAATGCGACAACTGCCAGGCCACCGGAAAACATAGTTTTCCAAGATTTCTTTGTGCCCGCAGCCAAACGAGCACGCACCATCTGGGCTGGGGCCGATGTCTCTTCCAGTGCAACTCCGTGCACACCCACCATTCACGTCACAGTCAACACTGATACGGGCGGTAAGGACACTTACTCCTCACCACCCCATTGTAGCCCCTTGGGGACCATCACAGCAGCCGCTGTGAATGCCAGCAATGTGGATGTTCCCACCTCCCTTCATCGCTCTTCGTCTCACCTTCGGCGGCCCTGGCAATGAGAATAGCGGCTCGGACACCATTCGTTATCTCCCTGTCACCGACATTCTTCAACAGATTGATGACTGGGGGATTTTTGAGGACTCCGTTGTACTCACATTTCCTGCTATCATTTTTGCAGATACCTTGCGTGAGTTCCAGATCGAGTGTGTTGATCAAGTCCTGCTTCTGGACACTGACTTCTACGTCCAGCAGGTAAACATGCTGGTGGAGTTGGCCAAACTTTTCGTTGAGGAGTTAATTTATGTGCTGGGAAGGGCACAGAAGGGTAAGCTGGCCATGTGAAATTGAAGTCGGTACTTGACAATGGAGGTTGCGAAGAAGTAATGTACAATAGAATGCAAAATATGTATTACACTCAAAGATATCCCACGTGTCTAAACATCCGATGGCTTTATTTGCTGTCATTGACTCGTAAACGGCCCACCAAATCATCACATACGGTGAGTCTGTGCTGGGTGCACTCGCCAATGCACCCTCTGTGTAATCACAGTGTGCGTGGATCCATGCCTTTAGTGCTGAAAACCTCTCCTCAATCGGATCATAGTCCGGGGAATAAGGCGGTAGATATTCCAATCGCATTCCTCTGTAATCACGTTAAAAAATTCCTGTAAAATCGGTAAAGTTTTTCACCAATTTTCTCACTGAAAAACTTGAAATGTTCAACCAGTGAACAAAGAAACTGAAAACCAATAGAGTTCCTTCTCACTGGAAATGGCTGCTGAAAAATACTCTTTCAGTAGTCTTTTCATATGCTCATGGACAATGAATAAATTGATGTCCTTGGAAATGGGTGTTGATGTAGCTACTTTTGTAGCGGTTTTGTACCAAATGAATATATGAACATTTCATTAAATCATATTTTGCTGCGTAATTATATACTTTTGGATGGCATCTTGACCTAGGTAAAGATATTGCTTTTTAGGGTGTGAGTGCCATGGCAAGTGTCCGTCATATGCCCATCAAATGCCGTGAAACCATGCCCACAGGGTTTGCCCCCAGTGTCAGTCTGTTAATTGGTTCGACGGCAAGCATAGCCAAATAGTGCCAAATTTCAGCCAGTTCAACCAAGGCTGGAGAAAATAACGGGAAAAGAGGAACAGGGGATGAAGAGTAGCAAGTTACCACAGTCAACACTTGGTGTCTACACTCAAGCAACCCTGTCGCCTTTTAGTCTATAGTTTACTGCGTGCCTGATGTAAGGAGCTCGACCTTATTACATAATCATCGGACTTTGAATTTCTGACGAGGCTTCCCTGCTCCAGCAGGGGGACAGAGGGCATAAATGTGGAAGCCAAATTGCTTAGAATAGGGTTGTTCACAGTAGCCCTTTTTTGCTCCTTTTTCATTCCTTTTTTGCCATTTCCCTGCCATTCAAGCAAAAAGGAGCGAAAAAGGAGCACAAAAAGGAGTGAAAAAGGGCTACTGTGAATGGGTAGGCAACATGATCTGGGGAAAAGGGGCCTTTTTACTTCCACGGAAGCATCTCAGCAGACAGCTCAAGTTCAATCTCCGACTCGCCACCGTTTGCCTTGTGTTACATAACATTGCTGATGTACTGCCGCTCTTTCCGCACATACTTACATGCCCATCATAGGCTTATGTGCTGTGCTCCTTGACAATCTCTGTATCCATCACCATCATGTTCTTCAGTGCTGAATTTGACGGTGCACTCTCGAGCTCCTCTCCGATTTATCACTGAGCTCTTCTGACTCGTCATTGGCCAGTGAGCCCCAGTCCCCTGAGGCTCACGGGGTGACATAAAGATATAAATGAGTGTGTAGTAGGAAGAGTAGTAGCAACTACTGTGGTGGGAGAAGGTGAAAAGTGAGTTTGGATCGGAGTTTGAAATTCATCAAAGAGGAGCGAAAAAAGGAGCACAAAAAGGAAGCAAAAAAGGGCCCCTTTTCAAAAAGAAGCCACCTGGCCCCGCGCGGTGTGTGCCGGGTCCTCTATCAAAAAGGAGGGAAAAAGGGAAAGAAAAAGTAATGAAAAAGGAGCGAAAAAGGGCTACTGTGAACAACCCTAATGTGAAACCAAGGGAGTTTGGTCCTCAGAATTCTGCTTACAGATGTTGTTGAGGTGCAAAAGTGTTACCAACCAATTCACATCAAAATTCAGCCTCGCGGTTCCACCATTATCTGGAAAATGTTGGGTGGCAAAGTGACTGATTCTCATAAATGGTTTCATAATCCAAAGAAAAATCCACCAAAAACGCGCTCTAACCCTCATGTCAGTGTCCGAGAAATTTGAGATTACATAATAATGCTGACCAATCAACTGATGGAGGCCCTCAACAGACCACAAGTAGTACAACATGCGAGGTACAAGCTTCTTCTGTTGTAGCGTCTGTCTACGAGAGACTAGCCACCTTTTTTTTTCTCTCTCAATTTTCATCGGAATCACTTCAAATAAATTACAAACTGCCCCTACATACTGCTGCTAAACGTCTAGATTGGCACCGAGTCTATTCCGTAGCCGTTCAACGTTCAACGTTCACCGGTTGCTGGATTTTATTTTGGAAGTCTAACAGATATGCACGTGATCCACATGCGTGCAGGTAAATCAGGACACACCAGCAAATAAAGCTGCCACCTGAATGTACAGAGGTTTGCAAGAATGATTGCAGTCGTTACACAGAGTTAGAGCTTCCCATTTCTCGTATGTAATCCGCAGTTGGTTTCCGATTTTCCCGCACCGGGTGTGGGGAACAAGCAGAACTGGCGGCGCCGCGGAAAAGTCTTGGAGAAGTCGGTAACCAACGACTCTGAAGCCCCACTCACAAATTCGACCTCCAAAGTTACAGTTCCTGGATAAGTGATCCCTACCCCGATTTCCACTCGCTGATCAACACTACTTAGATGAAGGGAAAGCGGCCACAAAGTCAGTGCAGTGAAGTGTCACAAGTATCTGATCCTTTCATTGACTCTGCTACTCGTTCTCATTGCCGTTGAACGAGTATATATCCCACGAAAAAAAATAATCATCCGTGGAATTCACGTGTAGTCATTGAACTCATAATACAAATAAATGCATTTTTGGACAAGCAGATAGAATCAACAGTCACCGGCGGAGATGTCTGATGAATACCAGGAATCAAACTGGCGAGCTAGACGACAGCGGGCTCCGTGTAGTAATATGTCGGGTGGGGTGCCGACCTCGACCCAAGCCCGACCGAAGTTCAAACGTTATTCCGACCCAGATCTAGCGGGCTCAAGTCCAGATTACAAGTACCCAAGTTCTGAAGAGAATTTGAGATGACCCGTTAACGATCTTGGGCTTGCTCATAGTACTTCAGGGCGGAATCACTCCGTTCATAGTCTCTTATAAACAGACACTACAACTTGATGCTCATACCTCGCATGTTGTACTCCATTCACCGTTTGATAGCCATATCAGGTCATGTCCCGTCCTGGTGATTAATGGATACATCAGTTCATTTTTTCTTTGGAGGCAGGGCAGGCTGCAGCATTAAAAATAAAGTTAGAAAATCGTTCTTGCACGGATCCCGAACGATGCAATCAAACTTGAGCGGAACTTGTGGAACGGAATTGAACGGAGCTTTGCAATTGCCAACCACTGCGGTTTGCTTACCGTTCATCATGAAGCGATAAAGGAACCGGGTAAAACTTCAGCCAACCCGCGGGATGAGTCTGAGTTGTCTCGGCGTCCTTTCTAATAGCAAAGAAACTATCCAACCTAGCGGCGAGCCGCCACGGCCTTTCGGCCACAACGGACAGCGGCTTTTCCGCCCGAACATGACCGATCCATCAGATGGATTCCGTCCACGTGAAATAATGAGTTGTGTGGTTGTGCATCGTCCATCATTACATAATAAGATGGGAAGCCGCTTATTTGACGCGGTAACTAACAGACTACAACGAGTGAGGAACGAGCGTGTTTACGTTGTAGCGTCTGTCCAGAGAGACTATCAAAGCTCAGCCCTGCTCATTTCGCACATCGCTCATCGACACCCCTTTTGACCGCCCGATGAACTCCGTAAGGAGTGCAAACATAGGCTCGCTTTCAATGGCAAAAGCTTGGCAGAAACCGTTGATGGTAACACCCGCACCGCCGGCTGTGCAAGCGGAACCGTGGGCGCTGAACTGAAGTTTCAGGTTAGCTTCGGGTTAGTTCTCGATTGAAGGAGGCGCCCTGGTATCGCGAATTAGTTTCTTTCCCGAGATCTCTCGCTAACTATCCTGGTTGAGGTTGGCTCAAAGGTCCTCGAAATCAAGCCAGACCACACAGCCAGCACTCCCGCCCCTCTGACTGACCTATAGCACCGCCCTTTGACATATCACGCCATCAGATCCGCTGTGGTTTAGCCGACCCGTCCCGCAAATGCTGTACCTTGGTGAATAAAAACGCCACGGGTAGGTAACACGTTTGTTCTCATTCTCAGTTCTCTCTTGGTTGTCTCATTCTCAGCAAAATGTGGTTATCTTCTGCGTGGGTCCTTCTCTTAGCGGCCAGCCCTTCGCTGGCCGTTGTTATCCGTGCGACACCAAATCCCGCAACTGCGCACAACGCCCGATCGGGCCACTCCCAGATGAAGGCGGCACTTGTTGCTGCAGTGAACGCGAGCGGTACTCTGGAGAACGTCCCCGGACGCGTGAGTCTTCTGAAGGTTAATTGATCCAGAGCATGGACTTACCTTTCTTAGTACGTCACTACGATAACCCTGAACGGCCGAGGTACGCTGCAAACCATGCCGTTTAGCCCTTTGCTAAGCAGCTCGAACAGACTTCCGTGTCGCGATCGATACTGGCAGCTCCGATCTATGGTGCGTTCTCTCTAAATCATGTGGGTCGCTCCCCAGAACACTCATGTACTCGGCACGCAGGGTTGTGGCGCCGCCGGACTTTCAGTACGACTCGAGCGGAGCACAACCTGTCCAGATTAACTACGGTGGTGGCCCAGTAAATGGCACAACAGGGTTCACAAGCATGCAGCTTGGAAACTACAGCGTCTCACAGCAAGGTGTGTATCCCTCTTATATCTCCTTCTAGCATACTAATTGGGAGGCCACAGCGTTCATGAATGCCACTTTTGTATGTCCATCTTTCCATGTCGTTTGGAATTCATCGACTGACTTCAGCAGGTCGGTGTATCCGGTATAGTGGATCTTGGGCTCGACGGGCTTATGGGCATGGCTTTCAATAATCTTGCCGCGTCGGACATCACGCAAATCCTCGGCCCCCAGAGTTCGCCGTCACCGCAGCCATTCCTCTTCAATATATTCGACCAAACCCCCAATGTCGACAATTTCATCGGCATCTCACTCTCCCGCACGGGCGACCTCGAAGGCTCCGCGGACGCCTCGTTCACTATAAACGAGCTCGACGACGATTATGCCACGGTTTCCAGCGCTCCCCAGCTTCCCCTGTTCCCCGGGACCAACGGGCGATGGAGCATCCTAGTCGACGCCATCTCCGTGGATGGGGTGGGCATTCCCATTGGATCAGTCGTCCCGAATGCGCCGAACGGGAGCCTCGTAGTTCTAATGGACACCGGCACCCCCACCGCGTCGCTGCCCCCGGACATCTTGTACGCTATCTACTCCCAGATTCCCGGGGCATCCGTCGCTGTCCAGGACGACCAGATGCTTTTCGTTATTCCCTGCAATTCTACATCGATCGTCACTGTTACCATTGGGTCAGCATGTTGTTTCCTTCGTATGCTCGCAGTTGAACTGATTGGCATCCCTCGATCAGCGGTCTTCCTTACCCATTTCACCCGCTTGACTTGTCGGATATTTATACTCCCGTGGACAATGGCGACGGCCAAAATTACACCGCCTGCATTTCGAGCATCTCATCGTCCCCCGGGAATCCCGAATTCGACGCGCTATTCGGTGATACCTTCATGCGGAATGTCTACTCGGTGTCGTCTCGCCCGATTTTTCCAGTGCCTTGCTAACGTTCCCCTCTTCCTCTAGATTCAACTTTGGCAGTTCCATCGCGAATTCGCCCACCCCCGCCGCCTCGATGCAGCTGCTCTCCCAGACCGACCCGGCGGCGGCAGTCGTTGACGTCGTGAACGTACGGATGGCGCAGCTCGCGAGCCTCGACCCTGAATTCGTCGGCGTACCCGAAGGCTTTGTCGCCGCCACTCCCGGCTCATCCCGCCCTCTAAACTCAACCCTCGATGGCTCGGACGACGGCTCTGCGGCAGAGGGGGCCGTGCACACCAGCGGCGCCGTCGCCGATTCCACCCAGGACTCCTCTGGCAACAGCGACTTCGTGAACCATTACGGCGTGATCATCATCGCCCTCCTCAGCGCGAATCTGCTTGTCGTGCTCATCCTCGCCGTCATCGGCATCGCGCTCTTTGTCAAGCGCAACGGGAAGATCGGGGGTTCTAGTCGGGCCCCGAAGTACGCTCCCGTCAAAATTACGATGGACGAGCCACGAAAGTCGGAGGTGTATGATGAGGACAGGCGGTATTCGGACTAAACGTATCAATCCTTTCGCAGCATTCAGTACTATCTATATATTTCATTCCACGCTCGTTGGATCGTAATTTATCCCTTACATCTTGTAACACCCCTGACCAGGCTTTGAATTTTGAAACTTGACGCTTGAATACGCCAGTGTCAATCTTCGCTGATCGGCTTAGAATTTTTCTCGGCCTGATGCTTGTTCGGAAAGACGCGGAATCTCGGAATCAGTCGGGTTGACCAAATTGAGCACCACTCCACCTTCCTCTCAGTACCTTCCGCCAATCTTTTTCCAATGGCGCGCACTACAGCATTCATAAACTTAAAGCGATAGCTAAACTCGAAGTAGGTTTGTAGCAGTGGATTGTAGGGCGGCACACTTTTTTCTTGTTGTTTTCTTAGAGCCTTAAGGACCCCTTGTGCAGCAGTGACATGCCTGACACTTAAGTGACTCGGGACCTCAGACGGCATTATGCCTGCCGCACACGGCATCTATGAGTGCACCGGCACAGTGATCCGGGGTTGGGAGTTGCTGGATAGCAGTCAAAATGAGGGGGTTGTTGGTTAGCAACACGCCCCGTACTTTCGGCACGGGGGTTGCTGATTAGAATTATCCCGCTATCCCTGCCCAATTTTTTGCCCTCCCTCGCAACCCCCGACCGGGCGTTCACTTCACCAGCTGTGGATCACTTCATATCGATTCGCAGCATCCCCGAATCAATAGCCGCAGAGTGTCAATATCATACTCCATTCTGGACACGGCGCGTGCCGTGGAGCCGTAACTGTAGGATACTGTACCGCCCTGTAGGGAGGCAACACACTGACCACCGTGACATGCTCCTGCAGCCGGGGGCAACGCAACGAGGTAGATCGTGACCACGACCGTTGCCCAAGTCGGCGACGCGAAATTTTTAAAAGGCACTTTTGAGGGGGTTTCCAGTAAGTTTACGCTATTTGAAGGGTAAAAAAAGACTGAATTAACTGATTTTTCACTTCCCAGTTATGTTTCAGGCTGGATTTTTTTTCTTTTTTCTGCACAAGTCACGGTCCGCCCTTTGGCAACAGCACCCTCCGTGATCGTGATCCGCCCCGACGGGGGCAACACAACTGGCGCTCCGTGACCACGACCGTTGTCTCCCTACAGGGCGGTATAGTAAAGGCAAATTGCCATGGCTGTAGCTAGGGGTATGGATTCCAATATGTCCGCACACAGCCAGGGCCCTGGTTGGAGCCAGAGATGGTTCCTTGCTGACTGTATAGAAAGGTATATGCAAAGTAGAATACTGTGGCATGGACCCCCCCTCTTAGGGCTTGAAATTTGAAGGTTTTGGGTTCAATCGCTGCTGCTGTCATTTTATTTTCTGGTCAATTTTTGTCTCACTATATAGCTAGCAGCTGTGTCTGGACATATTGGAATCCATACCCCTGGCTACAGCTTACAGTGAAGGCAAAATGCTGGTGGTGCTGAAGGGAATGCAGGCGGCGGCACCGTCCCATCCGTGCTCGTCTGCATCATTGACACTGTGCGGCGCACTCCGGAGCAGGCAATGTACATCAAGGGTGTCTCCCTCCATTTTTTTTCTGATCTTTGCAGCACCACCGAGCACGACACGTCTTATAAGTAAAAATAGCACAGGCCCGATAGTTGCAGGATGGCTCAATGTTATAGATGGGCATTGCACTCCCGTCAATCCTCAGTAACATCGGGAAATGAATGCTGTGGTCTGGCATCGCCTTCGAAATGCCTCACGCGATGTGGGAATGGCAGTAGTGGTGGCAAGGTTCGGTTCGGTTCAGGTTCAGGGGTGTTTCCCCGAACCTTGAACCTGTGTTGAAATAGGCCTGCCATGCATCCTATTTGTGTTTGGATTGTTACTACAGCTACGGAGCTGTTTACTTGCAGCCTTGTCTACAGCCTTGCACACCTTTCGTATCCTGTGTTACAGCCCTTTACAGCCTTACTTTACCTTATATACAACCAATACCTTTCCCTGTGTTTGCTGCAAGTCCTGTGTGACTATCAACTCCCAACAACCTGAACCTGTGTTCAGGTTCGGTTCAGCGTTCAAATGTGTTTGAAGCTCTTTGAACCTGAAAATAAATCTCACGCCCAAAACATCTCTTGAAAGTTGGGAAAAAACTTACCAAGACTTTACTCCTCCTTCGTCCACGTCAGAGCAATTTGTGGCCCGTTTGAAGCCTCCAAGGCAACTACCCAAGCAAATCCATGTTCACCAAGAGGTGAGTGATCTTTGGATCAGCCAATAATTCCCACAGGGGGGCAGGGGGGGTCGTAGGAATGATGGCCGGTGGCGGCTTCTCGCACTGCTTCCAATTACGCCTGCACCACTCAATTTTGCCCTCGCCTCTCCGGCCTTACTCCCTCAGTGCATCCTAGCAAGGAACCGACCGCACTTCTGGGCAGCAGAACCTCCCGTTCCCCACCATGAAGGTTGACACGCTAATCACCAATATGTCAGCAACGTGGGAGAGTCTACTCACTGAGAAGATCATCAGGCTGCCAACTGCATCAAGCGTGCCATTGCCCTTGGCGATCTGATCCCTGCCCCTGGCCCCTTCTTCATCACTTCCTACCCCAACCTCGGCCGTCTCTGCACCCTCTTGTTTCGCCCTGCTAACATATGCCGAGAAGTAGTTCCTCCGCATCACCAATGGGTGCTACCATTGCCGAAAGACACCGCAATTACCCGGATGGGTAAAAAACCGCATCAGGCATACCTCTGCAGTTATCGCCCTCAGTCGTTGCTGCTGTGGGCCCAGTGGGGTTCTCGTCCTTCTACGAGGAAGGTTATGCACCTGTCACCGCCGTCTTTCCCGCATCCGACAACGACAGTAGTTTTTCGTCTGCAATCAATGATGTAAGGAATGGTTTTCCCTTTTTGGATACTCTTTAGCTACAAGTCAACATGTACTTAGTATCATATGATCATCATCATCTTATCAACCAACTGCCATCGTACCCTCCTCAAATTCTCGTTGAACCTCTCCGAGCAGCCTTACCCGTCGAGTCTCTCTGGGAAGAGGCACTAGGCATTAGGCGGCACATCTAAATACTACACTCTCAAGCCTTCGCCCGTGCACCAAGCCGTACTCATCAATATGCTCCGAGACGCAGCACTGCACACTAGGCACCAAAAACACACATAAAACGGCAACTAAGAAGCCCTTATTATATCCCTATTCTCAAGCCATTCACACCTTCGAGCAGGGTCGTTGCCAGCAGGCAACCACCTTGCGAGCCTTATCTCCTGCCAGGGAATTCATACGACGAATTCCCTTTTGGAGACTTGAAAAAAGTCTCACAGATGATAGCAATTTATCCACTCGCAATTGATCAATTCTGGTATACTATCCCCCTCCTTTTTAATCCCGCCTTCTTCATTTCTGGCCATGTCCCGACCGACCCTATGCGAACTTGTCAGCGACCCCAATGGTGCACCTATTCCTCTAACGAGTTCCTGTTCTTCTTGGATGCGTCCTACATTTTCTCATTTGGGCCCTCGGGATTTTTTTGCCTTTCTTGGTACTTCTGATTCATCTTGATAGATACTCATTATTCTGGAGATGGGGAGGATGTAAACCTAGCCCCGGTTTACGGACTGATCACCGCTTACATACACTAGTGTTTATACCTTTCCTCTTACCATCTTCTTGTAGTAGCTTGCCGTCATCTCGTCCAATCCATACTGTGGTCTTGTTGATTTCTGGTGTGCCCTTTTCAGTGTTGTCTTCTGGCCGACAGTCTTCCAGTTCAGTTTGGTTCAGGTTCAAACCAAATTTTGAACCAGACCTTGCCAGCACTAAATGGCAGGGATCTTGTTTCATGAAGCCCCTGTTGCAACAGCTGACGAGGCATCCACCTTCATTTGCCCCGTCTTCAACTCATCCCAGATGAGTCAGTCATATGGTATTGTATGGCAGTACCTGCAGTATAGTGTAGTCTAGGTCGGAAGCGCTACACTACCTGGAAACTCGCTTTTAACAGCTCCAATGCCCCACAGACATGGTAGAGAACCACTGTAGTGGTGCTGTCCAACTTCCATTATAAAAGGCCACTTGTACAGTCTCGCTTCTTCAGTTCCTCAGCTGCTTATACACCCTTTACTTTGCACTCTACCCTGTCATGATAATGCACTTCACCTTCTCAAGACTGACCACCCTGGTGGTAATGTCCCTTGGCCCAGTGGCGATCACAGCACTTTCCTGCAATGAAGCATCACACTTTAGCCAGCTTTCAGTCACCCCCACCGCACTTGCCCCCGGCAACATGCAACAATTTGCAATACCTTGTCCTGGAACAATACCTGATATTCTTGGGAGCAGACTTTCACGGTGAATGTTGACCTGACTTGCGCCACCAACCTTGGCTTCCTGCTGATGTTCATAGACTACTACATCAAAGTGATCACAAACAACAACAGACACAAGGCCCACAGCTTTCTTGCATGCCACACATTCAATAGGGTCATTCACAGTTCCTTTTTTTCTCCCTTTTTCCCTGGATCTCGAGTTTGGCTCAGCTATTGGCCGGGATTGTTTCCCTTTTCAACTCAGAGGTATAAAACGGGCTGGAAAGGGAAAGAAAACTGAACAAAAGCTCAAACAGGATGAAACAGTAGAAAAAAGGAAGAGAAAAAAGGGACGGAAAAGGGGAACTGTGAACACCCTGGTCTGGGACTCCCTTTTTTCATCCCTTTTTTCTAGTCCTTTTCTTCATTCCATGTAGACTAGATTACAGACCTATGGAATGCTCAAGTTGAAATCAATAGACATCCAATGGGGGACTAAGGCATGACTATGGGACTCCGAGCAACAAGCTGATCCTCAAGTTTTGTCATTGGAAAAAAGAGAAGCAAACACAGAAAAGGGAAGGGAAAAGGGAGTGAAAGAGGGAAAGAAAAGGGAACCGTGAACAACCTTAATGCCTCCGGCCTTCTAGCTGACTAGACTCGAACCAGTCGCTTTTTGGGACGGTGGGAAATTGATGACAGTCGATCAATAGGCTGGCGGAAAGCAACTGGAACATACACTGCATTCAGAGGATGGATAGCCAGACCCCTGGCTGGCCAGATGGCAGCTAATCAGATCAGTGGCATGTGGATATGTCTGGCTAGGGCTGGCTAAGTGGCTTATCTGTGGCTATGCACAGAACTACCCACAGCTACCCACAAATGGCTAGCCATGGCCTCGCAACAGCTAACCAAATTGTTGCTAGGAGACCCTGGCTATATAAATAGCCATATCTGGCCTATAGATAGCCACAGCTTGCAACAGCTAGCCAGGGCCACAGCTATTGACCCGCTGAACGCAGTGATAATAACTGGCCGGTAGTAGGGTCGGAAGTTACTGGCCTCAGTTGTTTTGACTTCGAGAAATGTTTTGTTTTCGAAAATTCAAACCCTGTAAGATGAAAATCTGAGGAGACAGATCTATTAAGAAACATTACATGAGCAATATCTATTAGTTTTCCAGGCAAAAACTGGAGAATTAAAAGTGCTATGGAGAAAATAAGATGCGCTAACTGTTTTTGGTACTTCTCTTCTCCATTACCCCTCGCGCCCTCGACACCACCCACTGACATGCCTCCCAAATGGAAAAAACTGGATGTGGACAATGACATCATTTATCGTGCTCCCTCTGTATCCAAGCATGCACGGCAGAAGCAGAAGCAGCGAGAGACTTCCTTTCAAGCCAGAGACACCTTTTTCCAAACCAGCAGCACAACTACCTCTTGGTGCATCGACGTGCAGTAGACATCCCAGGACAATGGGAGCAATCTACCCCCTCTTCCCACCCTATTTTCACAGATGCTGGCCAAAGGTTCTACCCCAGGTCCATCTACCCAGCTGTGGCCACTGCAGACACCACAAAAACAGACCCATCGAGCCACTTCCGAAAGCCATGGGCAGTTTCCTTCCCCAGCAACATCCACGATGTTCGCAAGTCCCGAGAAGCTGCAGGGTGGCCATCCACGCACATCCAAAGCAAACAGAAACCCACACAAATCGTGAGAGATCTCCGATGCTGAGCGCGAAGCTATGCATGCAACTGCAAAGGAATGGTCGCATGCCCAAGATTTGGTGCACAAGAAAGAAAGTACTGAGCAGCTCATACAGTGTTGCATCTGGCAGCTGGAGCAGCTCGCACTTGAAAATATTGCGAATTTGGGGCATCTAAAAGCTGCTTTCAAGGAATGCCCTAAGGTCGACCCTATTGCTGTCCACAAAACCAATCAGTACCCACTGCCAGTGATGCACGAGGATGAGTCAAGCATTGAGGGAACGATCCATGTCTATGTCCAGATCCCTTGGAATTTAGGTGTTACAAATGAGAACCTGCACACACACCACCTGCTCTTCGATGATGGGGACCTCTTGACCAATTTGCTGGTTGAAAAGGTATTTTACGTGCCTATTCGCATAAACAATCTAATTGGCATGTCTTACAGATTGAGTCTGCGTGCCGCAATAGCTAACAGCCCATCAAGGGAATGAAGGCCTCCATCCATCGCTTCGGGCTATTCCACGCCAAGATGGCTGGGTGCCAGCTGGTTCTGAATGAACATTGGGGAAAGCTGAACTTGCTGTGCCCTGGTAGCTTGTGGTGGAAGCATACCACTCTGCTGAAGCGAAAGCCCCTTTCAGCGGGCTGGAAGGCGAAGAAGGCCACACCGTGGAAGCCTTCACATGAGTTGCTCCAGATTTCTATGGCTGCTCACATCAAGGATGGTTTCTGTATCTACTGTGGGCAGGCCGATCTTGATGTGTGGGCCTCGTCTGCCACCCGGGCTGATTTCGACGCCATCACCGAGTTTGTTTACTGCAAGCTCTTCACTGCCCAAGATCTGGATAGTCTTTGTTCGAAGCCCCTGGGCCTGCACAACATAACACACAAAAATGTCATGCTCCTCAATCGCGATGGCTTGTTCTAGATTGAGTTTGTATCTGTGATCAAGGGTGATATTGGGCATGTTGTCAACATTCTTTCAGTTTGGATGGTGATGAAACAGTCAGTCGCCAATGCTGATGCGATTTTCGAAACCCTGTGACAGATTGACAGATATGATCCAGTTTTGAAGTACGTGGTTCCTATGCTGATTTTGCTTCTGAATTAAATATTTAACAGGTGCTTATTCCTCCACAATTGGCTCGTTAACCTCACTGGACATCCGTACAGCTTCAAGGAGGTTGATCTTCTCCAGGAACACCAGAACTTTAGGCTAAGGTAAGCTTTGACTTGCATCTCCGCTAGTCATCTGAATTTACCTGCCTTTCAGATTATCTATAATTCCAAGGGCTCCAAAAAGAGCCGGGACTGGCTATCCATGATTACTGTGTGCATTTTCACACTTCATGACACTATGCGCACCATTCAAAAATCTTTCAAAATTCCGGCCCTCAGTGAAACCCCACCCTTAGCTGTAGTAGAAAGCCTTCAGCAGTGGCTGTAGCCATAACATAAATTGCCTTCCATGACTATTAGTCACGACCCTGGCTAGGCCTTTTTTGGGCCGGCAAATAATAAAGGCAGTGATGGGGATTGAACCCAAAACCTTCTCATTGTGGGCATTCATAAAAGGACAGGCAATGAAACCAACTGACATAGGTCATAGTATATTAGGACCATCTTAAGCACTACAACTTATATTTAGCATGTATTTCCCCCACAAGGGCCCCACCTTAGGGGCCTTGGTTAGGGGTTAGGGGTTAAGGGTGAGGGGTTAGGGTTAGCTGTTAGTGTTAGAGTTACAGGTTAGTCCCCAGGTATATTTTAGAAAAGTTATTGGGGAAATACTGGTTTGGTCTGGTTAGCTTGGGTTAGGTTAGGGCAGTAGTGTGGTGGAGAGAAATAGTCAAGATGATAGGTCACTTAGTGTAGTGGTTGTGCTGTTCATTATAGTGTTACTTGGGTAGATACTGTGATCAACAAATGCTGAGTCCCATTCCTGGTGCCGGATGCTATTTTGCATTTTGCATGCCTTTAATACAGTCAAATGACAACTATTTTTGTCCAGCCAGGGCCCTGGCTACAGTCGTGCTGGAAGAGAGCCTTGCCACCTGGCTACAGCCATGCCATTTAGTATATATCTTACAGCTTGGGCTCCAAAACCCACAAAGTCTCGGACATGTCCGCCGAAATTCAGAAGCTCGTTGATGCTCTTCATGATGAATAGATTCATTCAAGAGTGTGTTTCGAATTGTTCCGCAAATGACCCTGATGACTTGATGGCAGTCACACACGTCCGTGATCTTTTCGAGGAGGGTGCCAAATATGCCGATGGCCGGAGTACATTCAAAAAATTCATGAAGGAGGAGAGACGAGCCCAGAACTCAGGGTTCGTTGATTCTGTGTGCAATGGCACAGATACTGTCGACTCGGAGGGTGATGAATCCGAACAGGAGGAGGAGTATGAAATCACACAGGAGGACTTATAAATTGACGATGAGGAACCGTATGCGGACACTGCTTCTCTTCTCGCCATGGCTGAGGAGCTTATTTCAAGTGTGTAATATAGCATGCATTAATACTTTTTTCTACCCAATTATGAGTTCATCTCGGTGTGTATAGCAGGTCCAGGAACATGGTGAACAGTGCTCAATTCCTGCAGTGTTTGATTAAGCACCCCCTGCAGAAAATCTGCATCCTGGTATATTAGCGAGCCTGGCTGATCGAATTGATGGGTGTTGTCGAACAGATGGTGCCAAAGCACAGTGTATGCAGAAGTGGAGTTGATCAACTTTGGCTGCATGGAATACTTCTTGATATACGCTATCAAGATAGGTTCCTTGATTATCTTGTAGTAGGCAGGCCAAGTCTGGGACAAATGAGTCAGTAATGGAATCCCACCCATATGAGATTTCTAACCGTTTTTCATGGGAGGGCCAGAAATATTTGACAGATTTTGACTGTTGAGCCCGGATGCGAACCAGGATGTGTCTGGCTTAAAATTGCTTTATGGCGACCATCAAAACCAAGGCCAGCTTTTTGCGGAGATCTTTCTGGGCCATTGCCTGCAGCACGGCAAAATTGCGCTCCTGCTCACGTTCCTTGCGTTCTTGCAGTTCTACATCGGGGTAATCGAGGAGACAGGTTTGGATGGCTGCGACAACTTCCGCTCCGAATCTCGGTGTCCAGATCCAGTGAACAGTTTGCTGGAGGGCCTCCACCATGGGGTAGCTCATGCAAATTGGATCAGCAGTGTGTAGACCACAGAGCATTGGTTATAAATCTAGGTCTGCAGGATACAGCCAGAAAAAGTGAGGAGTAGAGACCAAGAACCAGAACTACCGACTCTGAATAAATGATGATAAATACTGTCATAAGTCTCTGTCTGAAGGATGTCCGAGAGTTCTGCCAAGCATTCCTTTTGATTTATAACTCACTAACGAGGCACAGGTCGAACCCACGAGAGGCTCTCACTCAATCACTCGAAACGCGGAAGAGACTGGTTCCTTGGGCGAGGAGACATTTATGATTCTTCTGTCGCAAGATGTCGATCGGTGCTGTTGAACCACGGTTCAAAAATGATTTCCGAATATTTCACTGGCGAGAGACTAAGTGTACGAATTCAACTTCATGTCAGACTCCAATGGGGTACAAGGAAGCCTCTCCAAGCGATTACGATCTGGATTAGCGGACGCGTCAAAATACATACATTGTTCCGCTCCACGTCTCCCAGGTGTCGGTCGAGTTCACGAAATAGCTCACCATAAGAAGGCCATGGGCGCTTAGGTTTCGGCCTACTGGGGCGCATTGAACAGGGTGTTGATTCCGAGCGAAATGAGCATCATGCTATTATCAATCCCCGAGTGCTGTAAGATATTGGGTGTTCCGACACTCCCAGCGGACAGAATGGTCCCTTTCGTCGCGGTTAAAGTGAGCGGTATTCCTGAAGCGGTGTCAGATCATTTCCAGGGCAGAGAGCCAAAACTCGCTGGTGAGATCTTGGCGATATTCGACAGTGCGGAATACGCCGGTTGCAGTTTGAAGATGTGTCGCTCACGCATTCAACAGAAAATACAGGTTGAAGCAGGCAAGGAACTGGGGAGCAAAGTAAGCCGTCGCCGAGCTGCTCCTGGATCCGGTTTAGATCGTGGACTGTCCCCAGCCTGATTAAGCTAGCGATTAGAATGTAAATCGGTTTTTCAAAAATGATTGCGAGCGCAGCGAGCATTTCTACCCTTACCACGTGACCAGGCAGAGCGCTAAGAGCCGGGGCAAACAAGTGCAACAAAAAAAACATACGTGGCTGACGATCCTTCGGGGAAAGAAAGGCTTCAAAGTTGTTCAATCCGTGAGATATCGTGATGGGGATACTTCCATTCGATGGGGCTTTGTCTGGTGATTCGAATGGTGCCGGACTTTGGGCCAACAGGGGGGAAAATTCCGAAAATAATTCGAGCCAGGTAAAAGGGGAGGTCTAGACCGTGGCGGTGTCGGTCCGTCCGCTGCGCGAGCACACCGCGCTTTCGGCGGATCTATATTATCATGCGCGCACCATTCCAAGGGTAGATCCTGGGTTCATGTCGAGGTTGAACAGAAATTTCTTGAGTTGGGTAGTGACTTGAATTACCTGGGAGTCGATTGGACTAGGGTAGCCCGTGAGCGATGCGGAATTGATACCGCTGAATCCGTGAGCTGGCATGTTAAAGCGGCCGGTCGTATTGTGGTGGTCCGAAGCCCCGACAAAGCGCTCGTTCTAATCCCCGCGTGAGCAGTCGAAGCAAAGACATAGGAGTGGGCCTCGCTTTCTTAATATACGGAATCAAGTTATTGGCGAACCTGTCAAAATCTTCCGGTGTAAACCATGTAGTCTGTGCATTGTGGTCGGTAGAAAAATACTCAATCAAAACAGATTTCCTTACTGACTGAGCTGCTACCCCCAGAACGAATCCACGAGGGTAAGTGAGTGAACGACCATTCAGACTTATTTCAAAGCAGTCTGCTGCAATTCCATTGACAGTCTTGCGGTGTATTTGGCGTGGCGCGCGCGCCGAAGAACGGGACGATGATGTCCAGAACACCAATATTTCTGCGTTGAAAAATGAGCTCATCGAATGAGTGAGTTCACAGAAAAATGTTACGAGCCGCCACTAGAACAGAGTGGCTGGGATTTTCGGACAGCCGGTTGGCGATGGCATCTCCTGCTGTTCCGCCTTCGACGGAAGAGCGATCCGTACATGTGTAACACTAGAGTAGTGGACTCCAACCTCCCACGGCGATGAAATCAAACGTGAGGTTCAACTTGGTCAAATCGGCAACATTCCCGATGTGGATGGCCGAGGTAATTGAAACAGCAAGCACAAAGATGAAGGTGGCCGCTGACAGGCCGTACTGGGTTGGTAGTTGGTGTGGTCTTGAGCGAGTCTTCAGAAAACGGCGCACCCGCTGGGCACAGTACGAGCGTGGTTCGGATGCGGTTCTGCCAGAGTATGCAGCTGAGGTGCTCACAAAGTATCTGGAATGTTGTTTGGGATTTGAATGAATATACTACTACTGGTGTGGATAACGGGTCCTCAACGAGAATGAGAACCATAGGGACACCGCCAACTCATCTTCTCCGTACAGGGGAACGAGAACGCGGCGGTTGGATCGAGGCCTGCCCCCCGCATCCACCCCGGGTGCACGAGAATGAGCACGAGGAGGACGGGTAACGTCCCTCCCTGACTCGTCACCTCGTCCCGGCGCCGAAACGAGCGCCGGGGAGAGCTTGTAACCCTCTCCCCGACTCGTGCATTGCGTCCCTGGACGCAGACGAGCGTCGCATCTCGCGATCGCAGCGACTAGTCCGCGGACTCAGACGAGCACGACGACGGCGTTTGTAAGGCCGCAAGCACCTCGTCCCGCTCGCCCCTGGCCTCTGCACGTTCCGAGGATGCAGACGAGGGCGCCAATGGCCCTCGTCGCGCGCACCACTGTCCGTCGACGCAGCAACACCGCGGACGAAGGCGCCCCGCTCACTCCCGGGCCTCTCCACGCTACGAGGACGCAGATGGGGGCACAAATGGCCCTCGTCCAGTGCCTCCGCTCTTCCACTCCTCGTCCCACTCGCCCCGGCCTCTCCACGCTCCGTGCGTACCCCTCGTCATGCGCCCCCGCCCCTCCACTCCTCGTCCCGCACGTCCTGCTCGCCCCCCGGCCTCTCCACACTTCGAGAACGCAGACGAGGGCGCGAATTGTCGCACGCTGTTCCTCGACTTCTCGTACCGCAAGTCCCGCTCGCCCCGTGATCGCTCCCCGTCCTCTCCACCGGCTGAGAACGCAGACGAAGGCTCAAATGGCCCTCGTCGCGCTCACCACTGTCCGTCGACGCAGCAACACCGCAGACGGAGGCGCCCCTCGCCCCCGACCTCTCGAACGCAGACGAGGGCGATTACCGCCCTGCCGCTCGCCCCCACATCCTCTCCACGCCCCGAGAACGAAGACGACAGCGTAACCGCCGTTGTCCAGCTCGCTCCGCGTCCGTGCCCCGTTCTCGGCACGCCCCCGGGAACGCCCCGGCGCGCCCCCATCCTCTACACGCCCCGAGAACGGAGAAGACGGCGCAACTGCCGTCGTCCCGCTCGCTCCGCGTCCGTCGCCCTCCTAACGCACAGGAGGGCCCCCGCTCGGCCCTCCGTCCTCTCTGCGCCCGGCCCCCCGTGCTCTCCGGCGCCAGCTGCTTCGCTCTCTCCTCGGACTCACCGGCAAGAAATGGGAAGGCGTCTGACGCCGGACGTTCAAGCGCGATTGCGTGGCGGCGACGAGGAAAAAGCGGGGCGCGCGAAGAATGGTGACGCCGACGGGCCATCGGCGTCGGGCGGAGCAGCGAGGGGGAGCGAGTGAAGTTGGGAGCACCGCTCGGCAGGAGCGGCAGTGATGCAACATGATCCGTCAGCATCAGCATGCCGATTATGATGCCGCAGGATGATGCGCCATCAATCGACGTGCGGAGACGCATCACCGGTGGTTGGACTGTGTTTGGCAGCCGTCTGGGGGCGGCGGGACGGGTACGCGGTCCGACAGGTTCTATTACTGTACGTAAGGGGCGCAAGCGGGAGATGAAAGGCTTCCTCCTGATGCCATCAACTCATACAACACGCGAGGTACGAGTGGATTTTGTTATAGCGTCTGTTTATAAGAGACTAATCAACTCAGGAACATTGCACTCATCCCTCGTATTTGTGTACTATTCGAGTTGTATCAGTCGCTGATCGACGTTGAAAGCTTCCCTCGTGGTTCTACTTGCAGTGCTCCATCGTGTTTGAGAACAGCTTCGAGAAGCTTGGGCCGAATAACAACAGTGTCATCACGGATTGCCGCCCCGATCAATATCACTGGGATTTGAGTCGGCGAGCAATTGAATGCTAGCTGTTCAGTCTCATTTTCCCAATTTGGCGTAAAACCTCTTCATACACAGCAATGATGATTGAATTGCCCAATCACTAGTAGTACTCATAGACCCGTGGTAATCCACACACCAGCATGTTTTACTTGCCCCAGCTTGGCCATCATTTGGGACGCGACAGCATCACGCGCGGCTGGGTTCAGCCGATATTTGCGCAGAGAGGATCGATGACTATGATTATCCCAAAAGAGGTCGTATCCGTGAGTTGTAAGCCATGTCCGGACAATTCCAATATTCCCACGGTTTTTGGACATTGCAAAGTGCTCCGTTTATGATTAGAGCAAAAGATGTCAAAATTTTCTCGGACCATTTCCAAAATTCCGGATACGGCCTCCAAAGGAATAATCATCGGTCCGGCGCAGAGTAGCGCAGAGTCAATCACTACGTTCCGCGTCTAGCCGATGACGGCTGTGGCGGTCGGCTAGACTCCTAGCAACCCGGTCTAGCCGAAGTCTAGCCGACCGGCCACAGCCGTCATTTGCTACATCAGCAAGCCCTGATTTGGGTCGGTGGCGGCGTAGCACGTGGTAGCACCGCGTAGCAGACAGCCTTCTCCGTAGCGCCGCGTAGCACCCCGTAGCAGACCCGCATCTCCGTAGCAGCGGGGTAGAGCGAGGTAGGAGACCCACATTTTCGTAGCAAGGTGCCTTCTACATCCTTAATTAACTTACAAATGCCAAGTAAATTATGAATCATAATATTAAATGGGGAAAAAATGTGCAAGCTACAAGAAAAATGTACGGCGACATCGCAAGTCTTGACGCCCGCTTTTCGCTTCCTCTGCGGCTCAGTGCTGTGCGTCGCAAGCTGCGCAGTAAAGTCGATACATGCCTTTTCACAGCTGCCCTCCGTCCTCCTCCTCGCGCCAGCCGACGGCATGATGCCAGCGCGTCTGACGCCCTCTCTTCAACGCGGACAAGTCCCGAGCAAGGAATGCATCCGGGAGCCGCACCCGCGCTCCGTCTAACTGGTGCGTCTGCTCACACATTCGATCGCAGCTCAGGCTGCAAAATCGTTAGCAGAAGGGAGAACATACATATCATACGGACTCGCGTACTTGCAGCCCGTGTATGTACCATACATTCATTGAATATATATGATGTCCCTGGCCTCTCCATCTTCCTCCTCGCGCCCAAGTCCCGCCTGAAGCCGCGCCAACGCCGCCCAACTCGCCGTCTACGGCATCCTGCATTGAGAATCAGCGCCCACGGACGGCACAATGCCCAGTGCGGACGCACCTGAGGACTGCGCTGAAGCGCGCGAACGCACCTTTGCACGGATTCCAGAAAGCGCATCACCTCGCGCATTCTGGCCAAATTGCCCGCGGTCAAGTCCTGGTGCAAAGTGAGCGAAAATCCCACTCGAGGAACGGGATTTGAATCTGCTCACGAAGGAAAAAGGGATTTTGAATGGGGAAGCTTACTCTGCATCGGCCGAGTTCGGGCAAATGTGTTTGAGCCACGTAGCACTTGTACGTTGAATATCCGAATGCCACGACGGGAATCTGACTCGGAATCACGTCAGTACATATGTACATGCAAATGAAAGACAGAGGATACTGACCTCGGACTCGCGTTCCATGGCTGGAAGCTGCAGAGCCTGTGGTACTACTAATACAGGTTGTTGCTACACCCCGAATGCAACGAACTGAAAAGAACACATATGAGTCAGTGTCAATCGCGAGAGTGAGCCCACTTAAGTGGACATACCTTGGCGGAATGCTCGGACATCATTCCGAGGGAGAAGCTTCAAGTTGGGTCAGTCAAGGGCAGCAGAACTTGAAGGAGGGAATGTACGTAGGTAGTATGAATACTACGAAATGATCATCGGGTTATATGCAGCAAGATATGTCCTGTCCCAACTCGAATCAATACTTGAGCTGGCACTTAGAATCCAAGTTGAATTACCTTTGACTTCGATGGACTCGTTCCGGGTAGGCTAGTCTGAGTACGAGACTCGAGTCAGTAGTTTACTTACCCGGAAATCTAGACGGCAGCCAGGGAATGCTTGCGAGACGAAGGCGCCCTTCCCGAAGATGCTGTCACGGGTAGGGCTGCTCCCGACGTCGAACCCCAGCCCCTGCCCCTCCTGTGCATCCTTGGGGTTGAATTCGTTGGGATTGGCGTTGAATGACGTCGTCTGCTGCGCCTCCCCCTCTGCCGAGAAAAGTCCGGCCTCCCCTCCGGGCTGCCCCCGCTCCCGCTCTTTGTCGCCGGCGGGCTCGCGGACGGCGCGTCTACCATGGAGCATGCCGACGCATTCGCTGCGACACTCTTCTTGCCCACGGACTGGATCCACGGTGGCCGCGCGTTCGCGGACGTGCTCGTCTCCGCCGCGTCCTCGCGTGAGCCCGGCGCATCCAGCGGGATTTGCGTCACTGCGGGCGCCATTCAGTCGAAGGCAACGAAATGCTAAAGGTAACGAGACGAAATACGCACACCACCAAAACTCCTCTATCAAATCGCCCAACCGTAGTCCACAGACATGCCACCCGCTAAACTCAACAAGCCCATGCATGAGCGCAGCGCATGTCATCAGCCCCTCCTTCGCCATGAGCAAAGGCGCTGCAATGATCTGCAGCGCGGCCACATGCACCTTCACCATCGCGTCCCATTCCACTTCCCCCTGCCCCGCCCGCCCCGCCGGGTCCGCCGCTGCCATCCACTCCGCCACGAGCCCCGGAAACCGGTGCCGTTATATTAGCAGCCGCACAAACGGCTCCGCCTGCGTGAGCAGGACCGTGTTCTCACGAGCGAGTGTCTCGGGCGTGTGCGCGAAGAATGGCGGGATCCCACGGTGAATCTCGTCGACCAGCGCCTCCTCCTTGCGCAGCTCGCACACGCGGCGTGCGTCGCCCAATAGTATGGCCGAGCGCCCGAGGAACGGTGAGGCGGCCACGTCACGCACGGGCGGGACGTCCAGCACGCTCTCGAGCCCGACGAGGATGTGCAGCGCGCACACGAACGCGGCCAAGTGGCACGCGCCGCCGGGCGGCAGCACCGGCGTCCCAGCGCCACCCCTCGTGATCCACTCGTCGTCCACCAGCGCGGGCGCCCAAAGTGCGTGCAGTTGCTTGTCCCAGATGTACGTGCACCAGAACGTGCGCTTGCGCACCTCGTCCTCGGCCGCGTCGAAGGGGTTGTACGTGTCCGTGCTCCGGTGCAGCTCTGCATCGATGGAGATGTTCACAGGCTCGGAGAGGAGCGTGGCGGCCTTGGAGAGCTTGCCGAGGTCGACGGCGTACACCGGTGCGATGAGGCCCGTTTGGATTGTGCAGAGCGTGGGGCGGTCGGCGATGAGGAGTGTACGCAGGCGGCCCAGGAGCTCGAACCACTGTGTTCTGGCGGAGATCCCGTCCTGCGGGGACGTGCACACGCGCGGGCTCGCGCGGATCGTCCATGTGGCGCAATTTACGGGTTGCCGTAGACTGTAGTCCGCGAGGAAGGTCGGGACGTGCAGAAACGGGAGGAGGTAATACTATTATGTGGAGAGGTAAGCTTAATTTAATTTAAAACATGAGTAAAATGCAATTCAAATTGAATGCGCCGCACCTCCGGGGCAATATAGGATGAAGAGCGCCGCCTGGCGCGCAAGCCCACGTGTTGCGTTGACGGAAACGGCGTCGAACGTGTCCGCGAACGCGAGAACGTGCAGGTCGAGCGACGTCCCCGATTTGCAGCATGACTTAAGGGTCGGAATTCAGCCAGGCGGACGTCGCGAAGCACTCAGACGAGACAAATACTGATGTTAGCTAAGTGAGGCCGTGCTGGGGTGTGGTTAAGACATGCGCCCATGCGGCACGGCGGTGTAGAGAGGCGAGAAGGTGGTTGGAAGAGGCAATCAAGGCGGGATTCGGACTTGGAGAAAATCGCCAAAACGATTCACGTGAGCAAATATTTGGCCCGGCCATGGTTGATCTTCTGTCTTCTTCTGCCACCACCACTATGCTCTCGCTGCTCGCTGCTCGGGCTCTTGTCGATCAGCTGCCCAGTTCGCACTGCTAATAGCTTTTCACTTCCTTGTGGCTTACCTACTCCACAGTTCTTCTTGCAACTTCTCGTACGTCCATGGCCAATTACAAACGCATATGCTGACGAGGGGGACAACACAGGACCGGCACCGTACCCCGTGCCCTAGGCGTCGCCGAAACGACCCTCTCCCACCCATTTCCACCGCCCGATCCCCGCGCAGGTGCACACCCACTGCAAACCCATTCGATGAAGAGATACAGCGGTCGAGGGTGCGTTCTGTTTGCCTAGTTCGTCGTATTGACCGGCTCCTCGGTAGCATGTGCTCTCCTTATTCGCGGAACACTTTTTGAGGTTGTCTCAGCATACTCGGCGCCAGCCGCGAACACCTGCGACATATTTGTCATGTCTGACCACCGTGTGTGTTTTTGTTTTGTGGAACCTCGACATGCTTATAATCTACAACGTACATCACCTCCTAATTTCGCTTCGTCTCGCCTTCGTGTTCAAAGGGTGTGTGCTTCCTCCTGCACTCTACAGTGCCTCACTAACAGTTTTTTTTGTCCTCGAGCTCATTTCCCAGACCTGGCCACGGCGCCTTTCAAGAGCGCCGTGGGGCTTCCGCGGTTACGCATCCCATCCCCTCTGACGATGACGCCAAATGGGACCTTTGGAGTCGGGCATTTGAACGACTTGTTTTTTTGAAGGTGTGCTAACTATGCTTTGCGCTTCAATTATTTACTGACCTCAGTTCTCTCCGCAGTGTATGCCGCACTCATGCTTCTCACAAGGCCATCACGATGCCTCTGTAGCATCCAGTACGTTCTTATATCTCACATTTGATCCACCATTTGCTGACTTGGTTGGGTTCTTAGACTTGCGCGACTCCATTGTATGTGGTGCTCGCACCAGTGGCGTCTGTGACCCTGGAACGCCGAGGAGATGTAGATGCGAAGAGAGTCTTCGCCTTGTTCCAACACCGACCTGCTGGCTTTCCCGGTAGATATCTGCACTTTGTTTCCACGGTACATTTCTAACAACACTTCCAGTCCATGTCTCGTCCGCATGTGTTCTACACGCGGACTTGGAGCCAATATGCCATTTTGCCATAGTAAGCCCGGCTGTCCGACATGTCGCGATCATCCACTCATTGCACGATCCCAGCGCCACGGCGCTGCCTCTGAACAGCGCCCCCGAATGGCCCCTGCATCAAAAGTGCGTTCTTTTCAAAGCGAAATTTACAGCGGTAAGCCTGGCTCGCGTATTGCCCCAGGGGATCGTGTTCTAATGGGCTGTTCCGTAGAGTAAACACGCATTCCGAACTCCTCCCCGCGATCCAGGTCCGTCGTGCCAGTATGAACGTGATTTCGCGCGTGCCGGCCTTTTTCAGTGTGCTTCAGGTCAAGCGGAAGCCGCGGAGCGCCCGCCGACGGTCTACGTCCCGCTATGTGCGTTCCGAACGTCCGCCCGCAGAGATTCGCGCTGACTCCGATTTTCTGCTAGGTTTTTTGAATTCGGACTTCCCGGCCCAATCCGGCGAGTCAGCGCCGTTTCGAGCTCGTCGAGCGAAAGACGGCGTTCTCCATGCACTCTCCGTCCGAGGTTGTGAAGTTGCGTGAAGGCAAGCCATTCCCGCCTAACTAGCTCAGCCAAATCGCGTTCTGACCTATCGGTCAAGATCCCCGGCTGCGATCGGCCGTGAGAGTGCGGGGACAGCCCGCACGACTGGCGCTCAAGTTGGGGTGAAGCCAACGACTCGCGGCGCTCGTTTTTTGCGGTTCCCCCGAGGAGGCTTGTGGTGCTGGAGTGGATTGAGGTGGGTGCGGTGTTTTGGTGTGTTGTATGCCGCTGATGACTTGCGCTTGGTTAGATTGTCCGTGTTCGTCACACCAACGCCGCGAGGTTGATGCGATCCGTGCAGGATCTCTGACTCGGCACGGACGGATGTGAGGCAGCAGTGGGACTTGAGGTCGCAGGTCCTCACCCTACCTGCCCGCGGCGCCTTTCAAAAAAGTGCCGCGGCTTCTTTCGTCCGTCGCACATCCGTTTGGTAATACCCCAAATGAGATGTTACCATTGCAGATCTGGTATGTGCACCCTCCGCTGACTTCGAGGTGTTCACTCCAATCTACAGGTTGAATTCATTTTTTTCTTTACTCGGGACCCCAGCGATCTTCCGGTACGTGTCCCAACTTACTTCAGAATTTACTGACTGGTGTTTTTCAGGCACGACCTCTTCTTTTGAGCACTTGCAAAGTGCGCGCGGCAAACTTGTTCGGGACGGCCTCGGATCTCCGCATATTACTATTGAGTAGGTTGAAGTATGTGGTAGTAGAACGATATAATATAATTTTTCAATGAACTCTGGATTCAAATACACGAGGCTCTCAGGCTGCTACAAGCTCCTATGCCGGTGCTACGCGGCTGCTACACGTGCTACGCGGTTGCTACGCGGCCGCTACGCGAGTGCTACGCGGTGCTACGAGCTCCTACGCGAATGCTGCAAGCTTCTACAGCTATCTACGAGCTCCTACGAGCTCCTACACAGTGCTACGAACTCCTACGCCAGTCCTACGAGCTGCTACGAGCTCCTACGCCGCTCCTACACCGCTCTACCAGCTGCTACACCGCTCTACGACTTCTACGCCGCTCCTACGAGCCACTACCTTATTTCTACAAGGTTCTACTGGGTCCTATGGCAGCTCTACGAGCTCCTACGAGCTTCTACGCCGTAACCCTAACCCTACTACCCGACTCTACGCGCTGCTACGCGGCTGCTACGCGAGTGCAACCACGTGCTACGCGGTTGCTATGCGAGTGCTACGCGGCTGCTACGCGAGTGCTACGCTGCTGCTCTGGAGTGCTCCAGAGATGGGGACCTTCGCTACGATGCTACGAGCGCTACGGGCTCCTACTAGCGCTCCAGAGTGGGCCCAGGGTTTGCTGATGTAGACGGATCAAGTCTAGCCGACAGCGGAACGTAGTGAATGAGATCACAGGTGGGCGGTAGCGGTTGGGACTCATTTACAGTCATCAAACTCTTTGAGAACGGGGCATTTGTAGTCCCTCCCAAACAGATGCTACAGCGGATCGACGCTCGCGCGTTGGAAGTACCACTAATCAAACCGGGTTCAAAATTAGTCACTGCGTTCCGGCATCGCCTAAACTCAGCAGGCTAGACCTCGTTGGATCAACTAGACAGATCAATAAACACTTCTAAACAGACCTAAACTCGGCTAGACTCGGCTAAACTGCTGAGTTTAGGCGATGCCGGAACGTAGTGAGTCTCTTCTACAACAATTTTCGCTCGTACCTCGCGTGTTGAAGTTCAAAATGGGGCTGAGTAGATGGACGAGAGTTGAACTTTGAACAAGAATATGGTGCAAACCGTTCACTACATGTACGAACGCGGCTCAAACAGCCGGTCTAATCATGTCTTAGTGATCAATTAAATATTTTTGTCCGGGCAGAATTCAAACCGAAATGCGACCGGAGCAAGGACATACAGCATCAATCGGTGAGTGTAACCATCCAATATTTTTAAAGGTGCGCCACAGACAAAAAAAAAAGGTACATTCACAGCTGATCCAGATGAACATCAGCCGTAAATTCAGGCGTCTTGAACAGGGATGGGTTTCTCTGCCATGGCGGCCAAGCGAAAGATGTGGCGAGGTTGTGCACCATATTCATCATCGACGTAGTCGACAACGGCGGTATCTGTTCGTTCAACGATAAATCACCCAAGGACGTATGTATCGGATACGGCCACTCACGGATAGTTGAACGGTTGTCAAACATCACGATCGTCCGGGGACTCCAGTGGACCCGTGCCTGGATATCATGCGAACCGATCAAGTGTTGGAGCAGAAAATCGGACATCGCCTTCCATTCAACATCTTTCAACCCAACCGCTCCAGTGATAAATTCTCCATTGATGAAAATGCAACGCGCTCCAGTGATCGGGTGGACGCGAATGAGGGGGTGGATGGACGTGACAGGGTCTTTTCGGACAAGACCGCCTGCGAGACGCGTATGGTTGATCATGTTTGCAGACGAGTGCTTGACTTTAATTCCGTCCAGGAATTTCTGCATCGTAGGGGACAGACGTCTGAGGGAAGTAGCTTAGCTAGAGTGGAAATATCGTGAATTTTCAACGCACTTGTATCCCTCATCAGTTGACGCAAACACGGTATCCCCGCCGACCTTGGGTCCATCCAAAAGTCCCAGCATGACATAACCGGGAGGTTGCATCTCGTAACTGACGTCCTGGTGCCAGAGACACGATGTAGTCTTTTGGACAAAAAATGCATCAAGTTCCGGCCTGTTGCCGTCGCGATGGATGATATGGAAGCCCGGGTATCCTGGGGAATTTTTCAGCGCAAGGGTAGGATGCTAGTGAAACATCTCTCAGACCTGGAATGCTTCCGGACACAGGCTGGTAGTTGCGTTTCCCGAAGTAATCCATGAACTTTTGTTGATACTCCAGGCCAGCTTCGATGAAGTCCTGATCGGGGAACGCTACAATTTGCGTTCCGAGATGAGGAGGGCGAGCTCGTCCTTGGCCTTCTCCGAAAGCTGAGTCAATTGAACGTTACGCAGAATCGTTCCCATCTTCGGGGTGATGTCTTCCATGATGGCGGAGCCAGTGAGGAGGTTGGACTTCTCCTTATCCGCACGCGTTGCAGGATCGACGAATTCGAATGGGGGAAGTTTGTCGAACCAGACCTTGTTCCACGTCGGGGTGTACTCTGCGTGTTTGATTATGGGTTTCTCCACGCTGGCATCGTGATAAGAAAGGTTAATGTCGTAGGCAATCACGGGCTCCTCAGTCATGGTGGTTGTAGCAGACATGTCGAGGTATGAGCGGGAGTCGGGATGCGGATTTAATTGCGTGGGGGCTGCTGCTGCTTGCTCGAGAATATATATGCCTTGGAAGTAATCGGAGGACAACCGGAAAACTTTACTTTACGGAGCTAATATGGCTTGGCGGCTGGCCTGCGACGACTGATCTATGACACAACTATGTGTGAGAGAATGAACTAAACCAGTTTGTATTCATCAAAGTTGACCATTAAGCGTTAAGTTCGCGTGCTGTGGTGTCCTGGTAGCAAGAGGAGTTCGGAACTGTAATTCCGGACACGATGTACACCGATGGGTGGGGACCCGTCCTTGTGTCCGGGGTCCTGCCGCCAACTTTTCTCAGTTTCGCCAGATGTTTTCCTTCCTGTACCAAATTTTCTACAATTTGCTGCAGCTGTGGCTGTCTGTACATCATACACGTGCTAAATTTGATGGGTCTAGACGCCAGGCCCTATAGACTTTTTCTATTTGGCAACTGGGGTACTGCGGCAACCGGGGTTGCCAAATAGAATTATCCGCATTGACCTCCACAATGCGTTGCGCTCGAAAGACTGGAGAACGCCCTAGCCGATGGTAATTGCACATGATCCGCTGCCATGGACCTGTGATGGAGGACAGGAAGAAATGCGAGGTTGGCCGTACATTAACCCCAGATGCCTTTCGAGGTGTGTCAGCAGTTGGTCAGCCGCGTTTCCGCATTTCCGGTTATCCACGGATTATCAAGCCTCTAGTTCAGCCTCAGCCTGACCAGGGAGCACATTATCACTACCACTGACTCTTCCTAATGACTCACCAATATATTCAGCAAGCCAACAGCCAGGACGAACATAGCTTCAGAAAGACTAGATCTGGCCATGCACGCTTCCATGCCGGGTCGTGCCTTCTATCACCTTCACGATTCACTCGACGACTTTCGACCATCTTTCGGCTATTTATTGGGGGACGTAAAAAATTGATTATGTACATGTTCAAATTTCAAATTTCACATTGGCCTCTGGCCTTGCCCCGGGGGGGTTGGGTGAGAAGGCAATAGGTAGCGCGGTCTCCGTATCCTTCACAACATGCGATTCCTTCCTACGTTACACTTGAAGGCATGCCCAGTACTTTCAGGCCATCTGTGCAATAACACTTACTTATGCATTCTTCCCGTGATCCCGAAATTCCTGTTCATATTGCCTTAAGCGTTCAGCCGCGGAGTAGGATCCTAAGGCTTCGTACCTATCAGCCTAGACGTTCTAGACCGTCGGGGACATACACAACATGAGAACAGTTACACTTAATCACTGTATCCGCTTCCGAGATTAGCCGGATACATTCGATTGAATGCGGCCAGATGCGTCAAGTGGGTGCTATATCCAGTCGTGTGCCCACTATTTCCAGGCAATTCAGTAACAATTCAGTTGGACTATAGATGGAAACTACATAACAGAATTTGCGGCGGCGGCGGAGCCCCCGTCGTCCGTACGTCGTCAAAGATCCGAAACTCAGACTCACTGCCTCTTGCGGATGCGCACCTGCGCAGTCGAATTGGGCATCAATACCGGGCCGAAGGTGTTGTCCGCCGGTCGCACCCCCTCCACCTCCGCCTTGACATCGTAGTTGAGCACCAGATGCGCAAGCATCGCCTTCAATTCGGTGGCAGCAAAGAACCTCCCCTAAACGATCAAGCGCTCATCAGCGGCATGAAGTCGACGGAAGGAGCTACTACGCACCGGGCAGGCGTGCTTTCCCGTTCCGAAGGGCAAGTGGTCGGTACCGGTCGAGACCATGTGGCGTTTGAAGATGTCTTTGGTGGGGTCCTCTTGGAGCTTCTGCTCCGCGCGCTCCCGGGCAAAGCGGAAGCCGTCGAACACCGCGGCGTTCTCATAGTTCGCTAGACAAACGAGAAAGAATCGGTCAGCGGCGGAAATTGGGATCAGAATAGCCGAATGTGTTACAGGGATCGTAGTGCGTGGGACGCGACGCGACGCTTACGAAGGACCCATACGGGAGGACGACACCGTTGGAGAACCGGAACCCGTCTTTCGCCACGACCTTGCGCGTCATGGTCACTGTTCATGTGGGTTAATACTGCGGGGAAGACTGGCGGGTTTACATACTGGGCCCGTTTCCATTGAGGCGTTGCGACTCCCGCAAGAAGCTATCGACTTTAACCATATTGTTCAACGCGGCCTTCGACCAACCCTCCTCCTTGACGACGCGCTCTACCTCTTCGCGCATGGGGAGGAGGTGTTCGGGGTGGACAGTCAGGTCGAAGAGCGCGTGGGTAAACGCCTGCTCGGCATTAGATGGATGCAGAAGCCGCAGTTCACACGCACCATGGAAGACGTGTGGATGGCCGCCATGTTAGTTGACAGAATGCGCAGTGCAAGCGCAGGCGCCGTGCGTTCTTCGCCCTCCGCCAGTTCCAGGAGCCAGGAGATAAAATCGTTCTACATGTGGAATCAGCAGTCATGCCGCCGATTGGTGTTTGCACCAAAAATATAATCACAGGTTTCCCAGGCCAATCCGGGCCCAACTCCTTCTCCTTCGCCAACCTCTCCTCGAGAATGGGGCCCAAAATTTTCAAGGCCGTCGCGTTGCTTTTCTCCTTGTTGGAAATGAATGGACCGACAATCCTAGCCTCGAAATAAGTTCCCGAGAAATCTGGGAAGTGACACTTCCTCACGGGCGGAGGAACCCCGGCCACAACGTTATCCGCCCGGCGCTGCGGATGACGTCGATCGTGTATTGAATATTGTTCTGCAAATACGCCTTGTTTCTGCCTGCAGAGAAATCAGGTGTGACAGCTACAGATGCAGAAGAATAAATGTCAAGCTCACAAAGGGGGAGGCCCACGAACAGGCGGTTACTGACGCGCGCCACTACAGCCATTGTGGTGGGGAGCACAGGGAGGGCCTTCCATTCTGAACTTCAACGTCAGGCGGAGGGTCTGCGTAGAGGTCACTGCTACTCGCCGGATCCCTGTAACTGAAGCACTTCATCAAATGCGCAGACGATCTCGTCTCTGACGTCCGGGAAGCACCGGTGCAGATTTCTGGTGAGGCTGGTGCGGATTGTGTGCTGGTGGTATGGATTCTCGGCGAGTGCGCGCCCCATGGTGAGCTTTGCTACAATTCATTTGTTGAAGTCTGAGTCGTGCGCCATCCGGGTGGGATCCACTAACCTTGAATCCGCTGTTGAAACACAATTCGGGGTCAGCAATTTGGGTGCGTAGTGGCCGGCGCACCTCTTCGACGCCACCGGAGAAGGAAAGAACGTCTTCCGGGGCGCCTCCGACATCATTGACCAGCTTGGGGCCGCAGACTATGTAGTCCCAATGCCACAGACGTGCCACACGGAAGATCCCATCTGGATACTGGTCGTAACCCTGTTGGATGAGTTCTGGCGCATGCAAGATGAACTTGAGCGCATCGCGATAGCTGGCAAGAAAGCCTGAAGAGCCAGCTACGGGAATTGCGGCCAGCTACGGGGGGTAAGAACCAGCCAGGCGAGGAGGCTACTTTCCCATACACACCTTCTGGTCATAGAGCGCCTTGCGCGCGGTGGCGAGGGCGGCCAGGCCGAGCGCAGCATAGATGAGAAGCTTCGGGTCGTCCATTTTGGCGTGTTCGTGTGCGGGTACGACGCAGTAAGAGGAGGAAGCGGGGGTCCAGTGCCACCCCACTAGACTTTATATACATAGCCATCAACGGGAGAACTAGTACTCAAGATGGTTGATAGGTCCACAATCGCCGTTGAACTACAATAAAAAATTAAGCGCAGTCTTTGCGCTTCGCTGTTCCAGATTTTCAGAGGGCGCGGCGGCCTGGCTTATCTTGTAGCATTTTTTGAACGACCCTTGACGATGTCTGGCCATGCGCAAAAAAGTTCACTGAGCGGGCCGATGACTCAATGAAGATCACGTACGCAGAAGAGTCAGGCACTGCTTCGAAAATGACCGATAAAGGAGCGAATGAATCTGGAGGTAATCAACGCACCAGCTGCTCTAAAGGCTCCATCAAAAATGGGAGGCCGTGGCTCATGGGTGACCAGAGCGAGGAGTTGCAAGTTATTAGGCGTGCAGTGGTAGCAAGGTTCCTGGAGAATAAGCATGCACTCACGCTGCCAACTAAGTTTCAAGGTGTTTGTCATGTCAATTTTTGGCAGTTTCGAAACCTGGCCGCATGGTTGACTGGGGGCGCGAAATGCCGCGGCATCATCTGGCCAAAATCCCGGGCTCACTGCAGCATTGTAGTGTACTTCCCAGGGGCCAGCACTGAGTGTGAACGATCTTGTGAACGATGCTGAAATCACTGAGGGCCCCAAACTCACCTACCTTCACGCTTCGAGCTGAAGCATCTGTACATCAGCCAATCAGCTGGAGCTGTCTGGAGGACATCAACAGGTCTGGAGTCTCGTTCGAAGTCCGGTATGGGATGGCCACAGTTGGTGGCACAGACCACCGGGGAGGACCTTGTGCCAAGGGAGCGGAGAGGAGGACTAAAGTTGGAGTCTCGTCGAATCGTTGTGCAGTGTGCACGCACGGAGGCCTCAGGACGAAGGGGTTTTCATAGTATGCGGATGGACGATGGACCAGGCGCGGCCGGGTTGCGGCCGGGGTGCACGAGCTCGGGAGTCGGTGGAAGGAATGGACTTCGGATCGCGTCCGATTTGTTCCGACATACGCCGATGATTGATGCCTGATGGGACTTGTGGTTCCGTGAACCGTTGGTAGCCGTTGGTCCTAGTGGAACGCAAGGAAACGTACATGCTATGTATTAGAGCATCCAGCAATCTCACTCAATCTCCCCCACCCCAAGAAATTCCATTCAGGTCCACCGTCCATTTTATATTCCCCAACTGCTCTCAAAAGTCGAAGTCGTTCAAAACTCAAACGACTGTCCAACGAGTTTCTCCGTGGCCTCCCACAACCGAGCAGCGTTCTCCTGGACGCGCCAACTGTATAAATGCGAGTCTGCATCGAGTCGTTAGACTCACGGGATCAGCCGCGTAGGGCGCGATTATACCGCTCGCATCTTTGCAGTCGTCCAAATACGCTCCTGGTGTAGCTACACGCCAGAGTCCTGGTCAGCAGCAGTATATATGCGAGGTTGCACCGACCTGAGAGACTCGGATCAAAGGCCGCGGCGACGGTGCTGAACTAGACTCGTGACCAGTCTGCCTACGGAGTGCAACAAATGTGGCGAGCACTGTTGCCGTACACGGCTATCCCGGGAGTCATCAGAATTTGACGGGTTTGATGATCGTTGGATTCCAATGGGCGGCCATATGAGATCCATTGAATTAGCACCCCATTGGATTCCAACGTTTTGTCATTTTTCTGGGAAAATGGTGCCATTTTCCCCGGCTAAAGGGACAATTTTAAGCAAAAGTTTTCGCATCAAGGGAGATCGATCTGACGATCTCTTGTCTGTAAAGACAAGACCATTTACATCACAGTTAACCTCTCCGGCATAGTGTCGACAGAAATATGCCCCATATATTCAGGAGAGGGGATTGGTGTCAATCCACTATGGCCGTCCCTTATGACTGCGTCCCTCAATCAACACCATACATCAGGAGAAGAGAAAATGTGACAGGGGCTACAGCACTGCCATCGTACATAAACCCTATTCTAGGGCCAACGATCGTGCCTCACGAGGTCCTAGAAATCCATTTTTTTCCCCACCAAATCTAAAAATAAATAAAATTTGATTTATGGTCTGACTAGGGAGACTAAATCAACACTAGACCGGTGACCGATCTGTGTTGAAGTGCGCCTTCCTCTTGTGGATGTTGGCGTACCGTTCCTCCTTGGGACATTTGTATTTCCTTTCTTTATCATTTTCTCTCTTACTACCGATTGATCGTCGCCACCCTATAAAGGATGGATACCCCTCTCGAGCATTCCTCAGTCTTACCACCATTGCGTGCGACTGAGGGTATGTCTCTTACTTACTTCTATCATCTTACATTTACTTATCAATTCCCTGTAGTCTTACGGTACATTCTCTACAGGTAATATAAAGAGTCTTACCACCATTGCGTGCGACTGAGGTCTTACGGTACATTCTCTACAATCTGTCTACTAGAACAAAAGTGTCGGTAGACAGACCGGTCGATCTGGCTTTTAATTTAGATGACAAGCGGCGGCACCGCCACGTTGCGTCATTCGTCAGGTGCAAGTCACGTTTGATGCCCCATCAGTGCCCAAGCACGACCATCGCGCGCGCTCGCGTCTCTCGCTTCCATCTTCCTCTTCCTCTCTGACGCGCCGTACAGGTCTGAGCCCACAATGGCATACTCAGGCAGCTACTTTCCATCTCCTTCTTCATCTTCCTATCTTCCGTCTCCAGCTGCGGCCGCATCGGGACAGCAGCCCTCCCAGTCGACACAGCGTCCACCACTTATTCCAGCTGAGAAGCGCTTGCACAGGCGCAAAATTACCGCACCCAGAGATCTAGATCAAACAACTTCCTCGAGCTCCCTCATTCCGTCCTCATATGACAATTTCTTCTCGAAGACGACTACCTCATGCGGCCCGTTTTCCCAGAACTTCCGACCATCACATTCGATCCCCGAGCTCCTCGAGGAACGCAAAGATCAATTCAAAGCTCCCGATTTCGTTTTCGAATTTGGCTCTACCAGCACACCGCTGCGCCGCTCACGATCCCAATCCAATATGTCCCGAGACATTGCGTCACTGCCCTTCCCAGTCGAGGTTAGCTCCGTATCTCCAACGCCAGTCGAGGACAGCTCCATCTCGGCTTCACCGTACACTCACATTCATTCCCCATCCACCACCGATCCCTCCACCTCCTTCGATCTTGGCGAGATGATGAGTTTGCTCGACGTAGTTGAAGCGGAAACTCCACCGATGACTGTGTCTTCTGTTGCTCCGAACCCAGCACCCTCTGTCACTCCGAACCCATTACCTTCTGTTCCTTTGACCCCAGCAACGTCGTTCCAACTCCGTGGCTCCGATGCCGAGAAGATCAGAACTACTTTGAAACTCCTACGTGATGCGCGTCTATCTCCGATGACCCTTTTCGAGGAAATCTTGACAAACTCAAAATATGAGCATCATGCGGCCTGGTTTTTTGGCAAATGAGGAGCGAGCATGCGGCGGATACTAGACCTGATGGCTGCAGATTCACGTGGCGAGCAGATATTCAAGGAGTGGGTGTTCCCCCGTGCAATCGATATTGCGTGCGATGCGGTTTCCACCCAGATGGATGCAGTTGTCAAGTCCTTGAGCACGGCGAAAAGCATAAGCAAGATTACGCCAGAATTTCTACGCGCCTGGAGCCTTAACAACAACGTAGTTGAGCCCGCCGACCAGGTTGCCTCCGATGTTGTCAAGATTTTATTTTCCGCTATAAATACGGAGCGAGGTCTCTCGAAGAACAAGAAAAAAACATCAGACACTGTTTGTTCATCGGCGTCCCGAAATAACACCACTTTCTGACTCAGATATAGGCCCTATACTCTATAATTGGTCAACTCGCCTCCCGACGCTCCCAAAATTGTTCCGACTTCTCTGGTCCGATGACACTATTCTGGTGGAAAAACGGCGCATCCCGTGAAAGCCTCGAGGTCCTGCAGAACCTCGGCCTCTCGAAATGCTTTGATTCCGCACAGACCATGGTCGATTCTGTCGCGGATTACTGCATTGACGCTGCGCGTGTCGAAGCGCAGACTCCGAATGGGTTTATGGGCAATTGGGACAATGTCAACATTTCGACCTCAGATTTTGTTGAGCAGCGCAGCGGCGGCCCCGCGAAAGTCCAATCTGGGACCTACGCTATATTGTATCGGCTACGAAACCCTAACCCTCGTGCAATGACCCTCGGTTCCTTACTCGCCCGAGCCGAGGCCACTCCCAACCTCGATTTCAACAATGATGTCTGTCCCACCCTGGCGCAGAGTATTGGCACATATTGCAACTTTCGCGCGTATGTTGTCCGTGTATTCTTCCGCTATACCAAAGGATTCGATACAGAGTACTCCAAGCATCCGGCATTTCAGCCTATTCCCCGTCGCGCACTCCCAGATGACTACGTCACAAAACAATTTCCCGTTCGGCTCTCAACGATCGAGGAAAACTCTATTCCGGGAAACTTAGCCGTCCATGAGGACGTCTTCGTCACCCAGCTGAAACTTACACATGCTGAGCTCAGCAAGAACGCGATTCTTTCGATCAACGACCAGGCGACACAGGCGTTGAACCGAGGTTGCAAGGCCATTCGCGCATTCGACATGAACCCATTCCTGCGCGCGCAGGTCTTTCAGCTTGGAATAGGCTTGTTCCATCTGTGTCTTAATCTGATCTGGGCCATTTTGCAGTCGCATCGTGGCCATGAAACCACTGAAGGAAGTCTGGCCTACTTCTTCGTAATTCTCGAGAAGGCCCGCTTAGGCGGGAAACATCCAGACTATCACTCCCTTTTGGCCGCTTTTATGCAGATCCTTGACGGCCTGTTACTCGATTCTTGGAGGCTTGAATGTGGCTCTCCGACGCTGGCAGCATTTGCTGCATCGAAACCGACGGACGAACAAATTCTTGCAATCGCAGATCGTATATTGGCGGATCGCGCCACGCCAGATCGGTCGCTCTCGACAACACCCGTCGATGATATTAACGCAAATACCCGAAAGCTTGTTCACGATCTGTTGCATGTTGCTGAAGTCACCCGCGCCATCTCTGCGGGGGACTTTGGACGCGTTGAAGATCTGCTCGGCAATCTTGCTATGATATTTCGCGGCGCTGGTTCGAAGAACTATTGCACGGAAATTCTCTATTTCATACACAACCTCAAGTACGTGTGGAAAGGTGATGGGTTCGAGTGCGTACGTAGCTATCATGATTAATGGTTGACTAATGTTCGGTTCCAGCGAACTTGTGCGCGATAACATAATCTTGAAAATGAGTCGCGGGCCAGGGAAGGGTCAAGGGGTTGACATGAATATGGAGCACAACATCGGCAAGATAAAGGTAATTTAATCGTTCCAGGTTGAGTATTATTCTCATGTCCAACAGGAGCTTTTCGCCCGCAAAGGGATATATGGGGGCTGGGATCGCCTGGCAAACATATCTGCCGCGATTGATGTTCTCGACTCGATCCAAAGGAGCATGGCAGCTTCTCTCGGTGCATCGTACAGCGGCACCGGACACAAGAATATGGATACATCGGATCTCGTCTGGAGGGTTGCTCGCAAAGCCCGCGAACTCGAGTTAAATCGGCCGCAGGTGAACCGACGCGGAAAAGCGACAAATGATCTGCTCGTCGCCGGCGAGGCAGCCCTAAAATCATCAACAATCGCGACCTTCAATAAAAAGCGGCGGGAACTATTAAAGGGGATTATTGAGGTGACAGAAGACGATGTGGATAATCTTGCGGCGATGGATATTGTTGTGAATACAGAAGAAGAGCACTAGTTGTAGAAGTAATGCGATAAATACAATTGTACTTTGAACATCCAGTGATACAGCAACGTGCAAACTACCTCCTACTGCGTTTGGGTTGAGGCTCATCCTCCTCGCTCTCTTTGTCAACCGTGGGTTTGTATCCAGAAATGAGGTTGAAGAGCTTTTCCGCCCACATATATTCCCATTCCGAGCTCTGCTTCAACAGCTCGGTGATGCTCGCGGCGGAGGTAATTGAGGACGCGCGTGCCATCGTCAGTTTCTTGATTGCGGTACTGTCAAGGATGAAAGTCGGTGGTCGGATGGCGCGGAGGGTCAGTCTGCTGTGCATCTCCGTCCGCCACTCGATCAGAAGCTCTTCGAGCTCTGGGCGCTCCTTGGTTGGGCGGTAGCTGGTGCGTTTCCTCTTTTCTGGCAGAGGTGCAGGCTGCTCCGTGTGAACAGGGCCAAGGAAAAATCGCTCCAATGCGAACATATTTCCTGTATGAACACTCGAGTCACAGCACCAGCGGCCTGTGTAATGAAGAGCTAACACTGAAAGTAAGTGCCGTTCCATCAAGTCTTGAAGGTGTACCTTCGGGCGAATTGTCCTCATAATATTCGGCCTGCAAGACCCGCGCACATTCCGGCGATGTGGCATGCCGAGCAGATGCACGCCCCGTGCGCTCTTGCTTTGTGGGGTTCTTCTTGGTCAGTGCGGCGTCCGACAGAGGATGATCTGGGTCATTCGGGTCGATCGGCAGTTGACTGCTGTCGATTTCATGAACCCAAGGCTCAACCATTTGCACACAGAAAGCTTCGGCATTGGTGCTCCGGCCGGCACGCCCGTCCCACTGAGACTTGGTGGGGATGTCCGAGGCGATACCGTAGATGATAACGCCGTTGATTCCCTCCACGTCGAGGCCCTAAAATTCAATATTGGATTGGAGAGGTATAAATCGGCGAAGACAGAAATAAATCTACCTCTCCAGCACCGGCAGTGGCGTTTAAGATCAGGGCGGTTCCGTCTGGGTCAGCGAAGCTTGAATAAGCGTCCTCGAGGTACTCCCGTGACATGTCGGCGTGGTAGTGACGAACGATCCCAATATTTTGGAGGGCCTCGGGTAGCAAGGAATTGATATGTTGCCGTGCGATAGCAGTTTCGGCCTTGTTGCCGTGAAATATTACGAGTTTCGGCAAGCGCATAGGAGGGTGGAAGTCTTTCGGAACAATGAGATCTAGGTTGTGCATATTTCCGCGCCCGCCGACAAGGCTGTGCGTTGCGTAAATCAAATTTGGACGGTTTGTCGAAACTCGAATGATCGTAGGACTCGGACCGATAGCTAGTGATTGGTGAATGTGGTTGTAAATATAATCGGGCACGGTCGCAGATAGAAATGTCCAAGCGGTGGTTTTGCCGAGTCGTATGCGAAGCTGGGGGAGAGCGCCGTAGGCGGGTCGAAAGGGCTTTCGCCCGTTGACGCTTGATCCAACATTGCGAATGTTGTGGCACTCGTCCACCGCAACTCTTGCGATACGAGATACAAATTTAGAGTCGCGGAGGAGCCGCGCCAGCTTCGGAAGATGGCCGTGGTTTAGCGTGAATTGCTCGGGTTGCACAATGAGATGAGGGATTCGGCCCTCAAAAATTGCCTGTCGCAATATTCTGGCCGGCGCTAACAGGAAACACAAGACTGCACGCACAGACCACAGAACTGGACAGTTTGGAGTATCCTCGTTTACTGCCACGGTTGCGATGCCGAATTTCTTGAGAAAATCGGAGACCTGGGTATGAATGAGCAATCGTACAATTAATCCGACGGATTGCGCACCTGCATCAGTTGCAGTCTCTTCAGAGGCGAAATTGTGATGGAGATACGATCCGGACGCAGTAGAAGAGGGATGGCGATGCAGAGGGTTTTCCCCCAACCCGTTCGAGCAATTACAAAGCACTCCTTTCCGTTTTCCGCTGCAAGCCCAGCTTCTAGCTGTAGGTCGTGCGGCACAAGTCGACCGCTGGTTACGGTGTAAACAAGGAGACAGGCACGAAGGGCCGTGATCTGGTCTTGTTCGGATAGCCTAGATAGAAACAAATTTGTTGGATGGCGGTGCGGAGGTAGAAGTGCTGCTGCGAAGCGAATCACATCCTCGGAGTCGAGGAGTCGAATAACATATAGAACCGCGGGCATGTATGTCCAGTCAATTGTTTCAATCGTTTCGTGATAGCGCAAAGCCTTGAGAATAGAAGGGATAGGATATGAGTCATAGTCTGGGGGGACGTAGGGCTTGAGGTCTGCCATGGATTCAAGAGTGGAAGAGGAAGATGGAAGCGAGAGACGCGAGCGCGCGCGATGGTCGTGCTTGGGCATTGATGGGGCATCAAACGTGACTTGCACCTGACGAATGACGCAACGTGGCGGTGCCGCCGCTTGTCATCTAAATTAAAAGCCAGATCGACCGGTCTGTCTACCGACACTTTTGTTCTAGTAGACAGATCGGTCACCGGTCTAAATCAACACAGGGACGAACCTCATTAATGATCACTGAAATAAGAGATGTAAGGGGAGACTTGATAGAGGGCATCTGCTTCCAAATCCCCGCAGTTGCATTGCACAGACATTACTGATTGGTGTGTGTAATCATTGTATATGCAGTGTATACCGTTGCGGGTTGGTTGCGGGATCTCTATTTATTAGCAAGCAAAAAAACTCATCAAGAATCATAACTAGCTATCGTCGTGGTGATAAAGTTGGAGAAAGAATGAAGTTTCGTACCCAGTCAAGGTAAGCCGTTGAGATTCTGACGATTGATTCGTCGAAATCCATCGGGAAAATCATTGGATTCCATTGATCTGCTTATTCAGTGGCAACCCATCAATCACCTGCCAAAATCTTCAGAATAAATCATTGGATTTCAATGGGCATCAAATCCTATCAAATTCGGATGACGACCGGGATTGCCGTGTAGGCAGACTGGTACTGTTCGGAGCTGTCAATTGAGACGGGCCTGAGTTTGAATCTTTTGGGCGGTGCCGATCACGGCATTACGGTGGCTGAGCCTTGCCATCAATTTTGATGCAACTTTGAGTCTTGTGTACAGGCTGCTCAAATACCTACGGATAATTCTGAGGAGACAGAATTTAAGTAAAGAAAGATTGACACCTTCCACCCCTTTGCAATTTGTGTAATAGAGTTAAATTGAACCCAGGGCGGACGGCATCAAAATCCCGCCCGTGCCTTTTGTTTGGTCCGAATAGTACCAGTCTGCCTACGGCAAAATGCTTGCCACATTTTTGCCAGTTGCAGGCAGACTGGTTACGAGTCTAGTGCTGAACGCGGGATTATGCTTCAGCGGGGACAATTGGGATGTTTGTTACTTACGTCGCAGCGCCCTCCGGTATGGTTTTCCACGCGTAGACGGAGGAGTCAGGCCGTCCCTCATCGTCAAGGATGCCTGGAAGGACATTGAGATGACGGCACCAATGAACCGTGCCGCACAGTGAGACTGACCGTATGCCTGGAACGCGCTTAGACTCTCGGGATTCTGGCTTTGATTTGTGTAGATCACTGCGCAGGAAGTCAGCAGGAGTCACGGTTGTCGGCGCGTCACGCACAGCCGGGGTGCAGACTGTAGGCGTTTAGCGTCCCGTGGGAGCGCCGCGAGAGTTCGGTGGCAGTGAGGACATTCGCGCCCTTGGTCTCGTTGTACGGCTCGATGCTCGAGGCGTACTTCGCCGGGTTGGGTTGTGCGAGCGTGGCGAAGTCGATCGCGGCAAGGAACATGTGGGCGATGCTGGAAATGAAGACGACGCGCGGGGTGTAGGTCCCGGAGGTGGCGGCGAGAAGTGTCGGCACGAGAAGGTTCGTGAATAGGAAGGGCCCAACGTGGCCGGTCCCCATCTGCTTTTCGAGGTTGTCCACGGTCACTTTGAAGGGCGTGATGGCCGCTGCTGCATTGTTGATTAATACCTTTTCCCTGGAATTTCAGGAACACAGGATTTCAGAATCGAGAGGGAAATTGTACATGCAGCGGCTCGGGGTACGCATTGGCCTCAGCGGCAGCGACGCGGACGGCCGCGAGGGAGGAGAGATCCAGAATCAGCTTGCGGATGTTCGCAGCCGGGATCTCCTTCTTAAGCGCGTCTTCAGCGAGCTGCAGTCTGCGAACCAATTTTCAAAATTAACAACCTCACCTCATACCCGCAAAACGCAAAAACAGACCGTTCAGCGTGTTACCCCGCAATGATAACCAGGTTCGCGTGCGGTCTCGAACCCAATCCCTACCGGGGTGTGAGGAAGGCGCCGCTGGAAAGAGAAATTCATTCGACGCACCATTCTTGCCTGCGATCTCGCTAGCAAAGACGTTAGCGACCTCCTCAGCAGTGGTGTGGAACGTGAATGTGTTCAACATCGAGCACGAGCTGTGGGGAACTGGTGGAAAACACACCATCTTTATAGCCTTCAGAAGCGGCCGAAATTACCAACCGTGTTCTGAATTAATCATCGATCCTGCAGTAGTCAGCTCGGAAAATCGGGTTTGGTGTTCAAGTAGTCACACGTCACACCTCCCCTAGGCTGACGTGTCGGAGACTACACCTCTCGTCACATCCAATGTCACGCGCGATATTAACGCGCTATTAACGCACCTTTCTACCCTACAGCAAAGGAAACTCGAAAAAAAACCCGGATAGAAACACTCCACTTATATACCGATCGAAATCTAGACAAGTCCAAGAAACAAAACTTCAACTATGCGAACACTGCGGCGATCATCGAAAATTGGTTGGGAAAAACGCTTTAATTTCTGGAGCATCTCGAGTCCTGAGGTTTGGGTGGACTGCTGAAGGGCGGCGTTTATATGTTCTCTTTCGTTGTTCAAACAGGCGCCGGTCGCGCAGCATGCGCAGCAGCGTGGGAAGGTGAAGCTGAGTACTGATTGGCGTTGCACTGCCTTCGCTTAATTGATGGCTTATCTGCTCTCTCCTGTTCTCTCCCATGTCGGTCCCTCGAATCCGCGAAAAGCGTCTCAAGAAGCCACCAGCATGCGATGCATGCAAGGCAAGCACAGTATATTTCTCTCAAGAATCAACATTTGACGCGAATTGCTGGCAATTAGGCCCGCCGCGTGTTGTGCCACTCGCGGCCAGACGGTGGCCCTTGTCCACGTTGTGTAGAGAAGGATATCGTGTACGTTCACAGTTTAGGACCGAATATTTAGAGGCGTATTGAACGCCATACAGCTGTACGACCACAGCTGTTCCCCGCGGGAGGCCTCGCAAGGGTCCTCCACCCGCACCGCCATCTGTACCGTCCGCAGCATCAAATTTAGCGAGCGCAAAACCAGATCCAGCGGTGCCGCCGACATCCACCTCCTTAGCAGTGTATTCAGGGCTGGTTCCCGGGTGCTCAAGCGACGTTTTAGACCTCCACCCCGAATTTGTTGCTCACTGCTTCGATTGTGCGTACCACAGCTGCCATGAAAACTAACGCTGACCATGCGCTATAGGTCTACAATACATTCCACAATATAACCATCCTCTTATGTACACGACACAAATCAAGTCAACCGCTCGTGCCGTCTCGTTTCAACTGGATCGCCTGCCTCCGCAATCCCGTGTTCTCTCCCTGTGCATCGTCGCACTCTCATCCCTCATCTCCTTCCACGAATTTGTCCTGGGACCTGGGCCGCGCCCGCAATCCTTTGAGGATCATACGTTTTTCATGTCCGAGCACGTATTGGCGTGCGGCGCGCGACGCGCCACCGCGTACCGTACCCTACGCGGCGAGGCGCTCAGGACCGCCTGGGAACTGGGAATCATCCTCCAGCCGTCAAATGAGAACGCCGTATCGTGCTATCTCCTCGACATCCTCGATCAAAGTAGTACAAGCTTTTCCCCTCGTTCCGCGCCGACTCACTCCCCACAGGCGACTTTTACCGTGGTCCGTCCAGGCCCTGGGCGGCGGCCTATATATCCCACGTCCGCGCACTTGCTCCTATCTTGCGTACCTTAACACCTAGTGAATCGGATGTGACCTATTGGACTGGCTTCTTCGTATGTGACACCCAACTGCTTCCTTGTTTCGTCTGAATGCTGGTAATAGATGAGCGAAGCGATTCTGTCAACGAGGAGTAGATCGCCAATGACATTGTTTGTTTTTCCTCTGTCGCTACTGGGACGATGTCTCATGCGCGTCTCCAGCACTCTAAACGACCAGTTTCTCCTTGGTGGGACCGAACTGTACTCACTGGAGGCCCTTCTCGCGTCACTCGAAGCCGGTGCTCAAAAGCCCGGGCTTGCTTTGGTGTGGTCATCCATGAAACCATGTACGTGGCTTCACAACTACATCGTCGGATCCTGACCTTCACAGTCATGTTCCACGCCACCTGTCTCGCGCGCCAACTATCCGAGACGATAAACGGAGGTATCTGTTTGCCTCTCGTCCCCCTTCGGAGCTCACCTGCGCACCGCAGACTACGCGCGCATGAACCCGCTCTCGGAAGGCGCCGTCGTCCAGTTCCTCTCTTCGCTCACTGTTCTCTCCTCTGTCCTCTCACCCCTATTGGACCGCATCGACGAAGCGATCTCCCCCTCGGCCAACGCCTCGCCGTTCCTTCTTGACCGCAACAACACCGACTCCGTCGCACGCGGGTGCGCGTACGCCTTGATACTCGGCTTCACGTCGCTCGTCCTCCCCTTCTACCACGAGCTTGAGCACCGCGCCGCCGGCCCCGACGCCCCGCGCACCCGCGAGCGCACGGCCCTCTTGCGCGCACAGGCGCACGACGCAGCTGTGCGCGCCTCGCACGAGTTCGCGCGCGCGATCCGCTACCTGCCCGCAGTGCACTACACGCCCGTGCACTGGAGCACCGTCTACGCGTGGGCCGAATTCTATGTAGAGGACATGAGCACCGCCGCGGAGCCCGACCCTGCGCGTGTGCGCGACCTCGAGACGTGCGGCCCGTGCTGTTGCTTCTCGCTCATGATTAATCAATTGCCCACGCAGGATGACGAACGAGCTGAAGCTTATGGGGTACTCGCTTGACTTCTCCGCGCCGCAGGCGGCAGCGCTGCTCGCGCGGCTCGACGGGCAGGTCGCCACGGCGACGCGTGCGCCTTCACCCGGCGCGTTCTTCGACCTCGACATGTTCCTCCCGCTCGACGACGCGTGGCTGAGCGGCGGCGGGATCCTCATGGCGTATGCGTTTTTTCCCATTGGTGTTTCCAGCGCGCTGAATCGCAGCGCAGGAATTGACAATGTGCGGAGAGAAAATGGACGTTGGCCTTGTGGCATTGGTTGATTTACGAGGTTGGTTGTGTTAGTTGAAGGTCTGGCTGTCCGAACGTCGCTTTCAATGAGTTACGGATCTTGTTACTCATGCGGGTCCCTGTAGATCCCTCTTTTCATTACATGTATTTCAGGACCCAAATCCCACCCACAAGTCCGTGGGTGAGGCTTCAATTCTGTCCCTTCCAATTGAACTGCCAGGACGTTGCGCTCACTCACAGGTAGTGCTTGCCACATTTATGCCAGGTGTAAGCAGACTGGTTACGCCGCCACGCGTTAAATCGAATGATGTCTTGGCCGATCCTCCCCGGTGAAGACCGGCCCAGTCGTGAAGGCGTGTGCGTCCGGCGGAGGAGGGTGTCGGAGAATGCTGTTGTAAGTGTGACCATGTTCCGAGCAGGGACATACGTGCCACCCAAAGAGAGAAGTCAGGCACATGGCACAAGCCCAATCTACTGGCGCTGTCCTTCTCGTGTTAATTATTCTGTCCCCGTTCCTTGTCAATGCCTCATAATCCCTTCTCGGCATGACATTCTCGCAATCTCACGAAAATTCATTCCAAACCTAGATTATATTGGTACCGTCTCTCTCCATATCTACCTCCCCTTGCAATCCCGAAACTTTAAATCCCGACAAACCCCTACAGCCCCCGGCACCTTCTAGCGGTTTAGCGCTTTTAGAGTCCAGGTGAAGGGACGGCTAGGCGTACGGCTTGTCGGATGACCAGGGACCATGCGTATTCGTCGGAATTCCCAATGAATATCAGCGGGGCCGCGTCAGTCGCTCGAACCATAATACTGAGATTGAATTTGGTCGATCGAGGCAAGATTGAACCTGTGGTCATTCGTGCCACATACCGACCATCGCGCGAGCGTGCTATTGTTGCGGCCCAGTATAAAGGCGCACAGAAGGTGTTATGCCACGGGAAGCCGATAAGCAGCTTCATGTGCCATAGAAGGAGTATAGTCGGGGCGAAATGCTCAATTTCCTTTGTCCGAAATCAATTTGAATACCACACGGGGATCAACTGACGTTACTTACCCACGATCGAATCACCATGAATTATACCGAGCCGGGTGCCGTATACACTTGACTCAAATACCGGGGTGCTGTTCGTCAGAATCAACGCCCCGCGCGCCATCCGAGCGCCTCGACCAATCAAAAATCGAGAATCAAATTCCAACATCAGGCGTCCGTCGGACGGACGACACAGCGCATAAACTTCTCCTCTTCTTCGCACACCGGCCAATAAACCGTGGCCAGCTCATCGAATGTGCGGCGCGCCGGCGGAAACTCATGCGCCTCATGAACCTGCTGACCGGGGTGCGGCGGAATGAAGAACCAAATCAGAAATGTCTACAGTTGTATCCTAGTATACATGCGGGATAAAAGCAGATATGTGTGTACAAGACCGATACCGAATGAAACTCTATGGGTGAATAAATATAGGAACGGCAGTTCATCGTTCATTGAGTTCGACGCAAGAAATAACGAGTCATTCAATCCCGCTTCAGATTCCTCCGGATAACAAACATGCGCTCGCCGTGGTTGGTGTTCGTCAGTTCCGTGATTCCCTGGATGGTGTCGAGGCCTTGGAGCGGGCTTCCCTTGGCGAGGACGACGTACATCTCTAACCCGTCGCCGACCTGCGACAGATGTGAGTCCGTGGGCGCGACACTCAATACGAGTGAGGCATACCTCGATGTGGCGTTCCGTTGCACTCGTGAAGGAGTCAATTACGAGTGAGAGTACGCGAGGAAGCGGAAGATGTGTCGGATGCGCATTGCCCGGCGGCGCAGTCTGATTTTTGAAGTAGATCTTGGTGGGGAAAGCGTAAGCAGGTAGCCGGACGGAATAGAAGTAGGGGGAGTAATGTCGGGTAAGGATCGGCGGGGTATGTACACCACCGGACGAGCGGCGTGCGCCAGTGCTCATGCTGCAATGAGAGGAGAACCCGCCGGGAAATATATGGAAGCGGAGAGGACCACGAGGTTTCAGGTGAACCATGAGCGGCCATTCAACGAGTATGCAGTACCTCGCGATGATTCCCTCTCAAGGAAGCCTCTACCCAACCACAGGCACCAAATGAGGCGCGATCTGCGCCAATGTTTCGACGTCACGGTGACGCGGGCCAGTTACAATCCGCACACCGAACCAGGGACAAGACATTTCAAAGTACGAGACTGACCTGGTTGTCCAAAAATGGCTGCACCAGGGCCGAGGCGGCGCCCGCGGCGCGGCAGGTTTCGCGCTCGTAGGAGCCCACCGGATCGAAAGAATAGACAGCTCCGGAACCTGTTCAAATACATATCAAACCCTCGTCCATGAAAGGCCAAGAACACACACCATCATCTTCAATTCCGCCAAGAATATTGTACACATAGAAGGGAAAGAAGCGGCGCTGGTACAGCATGGTTTGAATGAGGTGCGCTATTGCCTGCAGCGACATGTCCTTTGCGTGTGCATGGCGGTACCACTAAAGAGACAGGTAAGTGTCGTCTTAAAATCGCGGTGAGGCACATACCTCCAGGCGTTGTCTGACTTTCTTTACAAACATGTTTCCGTCTGCCGCAAAGCCATTTGTTGCCAGAACTGCCTTGTCGGTCCTGGTCGGATGTTAACATAACGAACAACGTCGAACAAGGAAACTCACAAACGAAAGACTTTGGGCGCATATCTGGTCTGAATATTGTAGCCCTCGGTCTGTCGCGTATCCCCAGCGATAACGCTGAAGCTTGCTCCAGCAATCGCGAGGATAGTCCCGCCGTTCTCACTGTAAGGGTTGAACTGGTGTTGGGGAACCGCAACGGCGCCACGGTGAGCATTGTGAGGTGCATGAGTGGGCAGAACGAAGGTCATATCGAATTACAAGCGGGGTGGAGGAGAGACGCAAGGAATGGGTAAGGCTGTGGATCTGGCGTGAGGTTCGCTTTTGTAGTCCGAAAGTGACCCGCGTTCCACTGATGTGACATTCCTAATGCAGATGCGGTTACCGATGCATTCCACCGAGCTTTAGCCTCCTCACCTTCTCCGGCGACAGTCTTGCGAATCCTGCCTCTTCGGACTGCCTTTCTCCATAGATCGTGTTTTCACGCCGTTCTCCATCTCTGGGGTGCGCTTTCTGCAGGCTAAAACCCAAATAAATGCGTCCAAATTTCTGCTCAACATTGGCCGACAAGTCTCCGAGCGCCCACAGTTGCGGTGTTGCCTGGACACCGAGGGACGGGGCCTTCAGCTGCCACTATCAATCACCGCCATCGAGTGTCGCGGTGACTGCCTTCTTTCGAATTCGACAGCGGTCGCCGGTGGCCAGACCCATCGCATCGCTGTTCTTCCGCGACCACGCTTCTTTATTTCTGATCGGGTTTCGGGTGATTCTCAGTTTATTCTCAGCCCTGGGATCTATTTCCATTACCCGAGGCTGCTTGGAGGTAGCTGCGCTCCACAATCCACGCTTCGCTCCATTCCACGGGAATTCCTTTCAAATCTTCGTGGTGGCCCGCTCAGCCTGGAAAATACTCGGTAGCGGTCTGGCACCCTCTATGGTTCACGATTGACGACCCTCGCAATCGAATGCAATATCATCTCAACTTTACTCAATCCAAAGCGCAACCACATGCACGATTCCCAGACTGCTGGACTACCTCGCCGTTTATTGGATCCTCTCTCACGGGACGGCTACTAGCTCTCGTAACCAAACCTTAGAGGTGGCGCGAATTAGATCTTCCCGGATTGAGATTCTTCCTTCCCGCTCGGATGCCGGGACGGGATATCATGACTTATCGCATTATCTTTGCGTCATCCTGAATCGGGCGGCTGAATGGCTGCGGCCGTGCGACTTTCTCTACCGTAGGAACAAGGTGCCTTGCTTTCCCGTCGCTCAGAACTCCACTCGCCCTCCGTCCTTTGTACGGCTCTCCCACCTTCCTCCACGAACGTGGAACATCCCATTGACGAGCATCTCAGCTATCTATCAATTCGAGGCAGCCCGAAAGCAAACCCTGATGCGCCTTGTGGAATTATGAAATACGCACGCGACCGCTCTTTCTCGTCCTAGCGTCGACTTTCTCCACCGAGCTGACAAATTCACTGAAGCATAAATCCTGAGCTTCGTGTGCCTTGTGCCATGCAGATGCCGTGAACGTCGTCGGGGCTTCTCTTGATTGGCCCTGCTTCTTCTTTCCCTTCTCAATGCCTCTCTTAGGCTCAGCTCCAGCGGCGAGAGACCACTACGCAATGCAGAGCGTCATATCTGGCGCTTCATGTTCCCATTCACTCCAACCTTCCTCACCCTGGGATGGTCGTGAACCCGATTCCTACTCGTCTGCTCGATGCTCTGGCTAGCCCAAAGGCGCCCGCTCTATCTGCGACTGCATCCGACGCTGATATCTCGGGGTCGTATTAGTGAATAGACGGGAGACAGCTACAATCAAGGATCCGCCGAAGGCTTTCATTTCGTTCACCATGATACGGAGACTTGTCGTGTCAAGTAGCCTCCGGTCGTGTCAAGTAGCCTCCGGTCGTGTCAAGTAGCCTCCGGCGTCGACGACCAAGTCTACGGCGATGACCGTCGAATAAATATACTGGCCTCGAGAATGCCAATACATGCAACAACTGGTAGTGTTGCGTGCTTCTTCAATTGACTCTTTCCGTGACAGCTTCCAGGCTAGAGCGTGTCGTCCAGCGGCTGCAGTTCGCAGATGCTTCAACATAATAACGTCTTCCTGCCATAGCCAACACGCAGACGATCTATCCTCCACGCCACCTTTATCTCTAGACCAGGGTTTCGCGCGTAAACACGGGAGGCATTCACTTCGCCGCGCGGGCAGCCATTCTGGAACCTGCCAGCCCGGAGAAATGCATTGGCTTGGCATGGCATCAGCGGCGAGCCTCTCCCCCGACGAGCGAGCGGCGCTCGATTTGTGTTGCCCGCGGCGGGCACTGCCTCGCCCGGGCATACCCTCGAGCGCCACGGGAGGACTAGGAACGGTGGCCGATCACGATACGGCGGGAGGCTCGCTCGGCGGGCGCCTCGTGATTGTTCCGAAGTATCCCCTGCACCACCCACGACCTCGTCCGGAAACTTCCATTTTACGCTTACGCGTAGCTTTATAGCGCTATTTTCGTGCGTTCGATCACGGAGGAAGGGATCTACGAGGACGGTATTGCTGCACGGGTGTTGCCTTGCTCCCCAGCGGGATTTGGGCGGACGGGAGGAAGACACCCCAGTTTCCACGGCGTGAATGATGTCCTGAAATACATGGACGCTGTGGCGATGGCCAGGGAACCCGCGGTGAGCGCAGTCGACCACAACCGCAAGCTTGAAACGCGTGCAATCCCGGAGTAGCTTCATTTGGCTTCGTCTAATTTGGCTTCGGTCGAAGCTTCTTGGGTTTTTTCAATCATTTATCAAGCTTTTCTTTTTTGGGTTACTTTGTGCGCTGAGAGCTCAGCCTCTGAGAATGCGAGGTGTGGGACTGCAGCGGAAAATCAACTGTTTGCTTCTCGGGATATATATAGCCGCCAATAACGGGAGTGGTTGCAGATAGGCTATCGTCGGGACTGGCTGGATTTTCACCTGTCGCCCGCTGCCGTCGGTCGCGTTATTTTGGACAATCATCCGTGAACTCGACGCGTGGGATGAACGTACTGCGGGTTCTATCGGTTATGAAGCTCGCGTTTGCAAATGACGGGTGGTGTTAAGTGATGATATAATGGAAGCAGAGTGGAGATCGGAACACAACGGGCACCTACGGGCACGCATTATAGCCGATACTATAATTATAGTAATCACTCCGAGTCCCCGCCCTCAATCCTCCGAGCGAGCGAAGTAATTGGAATATCTTCATTCACGGCTGCTGTGACTGCACCCTCCCATGCCGCATCGGACGGGCTGTCGCGACCGGGGGGATATCCCTAATATCTTGTGGTGCTGGAGCCTAAAAAAGCTGAGTCCAGTTGCACTCCTGGAAGAAAATGCGAAATAGGACGACTCCCTCGCCTACGCCGCCCTTTCAGGCTCGATTGTGGCAATTCTGGAGGAACTGGGGGCAAGCGGCTGCCCGGAGTATTCGGCGATTTTGTCTAAGGGATGACAAAAGAACTGGGTGCCAAACCGCCGTTCTGGATCCGGTCCATTCTCTCTCGAAGTCCACCCAGAGGCCGCAACGCAGGAGATTGGTAGGATCACTTCGCAGCTTCAGGGCCTCAATGAGAGCCCAATGAAAGAGATCGTAATGCTTCTGTGGTGGATTTAGGATTTCGAAAAGCAGCAAATGAGAGCCTCACTGCCATCCAGAAACCGATATCTAAGACAGGAGGAATATGGCAATATAGCTTGTGTTCAGGCCAATCGGACTTTTGGTAGGCTTTGGACTAAGAGTTGAGGATAGAAGAGGTCTTCTGTCCACGTATGCAATAGTGAACAAATGTACACCTCGCGCACACTTTCATCTTGCGTTCTGGGGAGTCCGCATGCGGGCAATCGTTCCACTGGCAAACTCTCTCAGGTTTAAATTCCGGCTCCAAGAAATCTACTCCTAGCATGGAGTCAATTGTCATCTCTGAATGTGAGCTTGTTGCAGTTCGAACAAAGTTGGAGAGATGGAATGTCGCAGTCGGGAAGAAAAGGGATGTATCTATCCGTGATCCGACTCCCGCAATAATTGATGACCACGGCCATCACTCGGCATTCGGTGCCTGGGTTTCGCCGGCTGACTCACTCCTCCATGCCCGACACTGGCTCAGCTATTGAGCTCGAGAGACGTCCAGGCGCCTCTATTTCCAACCAGTTGACACCCCCAGAGGCCCAAGTACCCGACGGCGGCTACGGATGGGTCGTTGTATTCGCCTGTGCCGTTTTAAGTAGGTTTCGTTGCTTGAGGCATCCCATTTATTGATTAAAAAAATCAGCGTGGTGGTTCGTAGGAACTACATATAGCTGGGGAATTATCCAGGTGGGAAATATCACTCCGAACACGGGGAAATTTATCGGGGTCTGAGATTTTGCAGGCAGCACTCGTCAAGCAGGGTCTCTCCTCAGCCTCGACGCTGTCATTCGTAGGTTCGTCGACAGTCGCCTGCATATCTGGCCTGGCAATCGTCAATGCCAGGGTCATCCGATTCTGGGTGCGAGAAGAACGGCGCTCCTCGGAATCTCCCTCGTCGGTCTTGGCGAGATATTGAGCGGGTTTGCGACGCTAAATATCGGAGCCTTGTTCTTCACGACTGGTGCAATCACAGGCATCGGGACCAGGTTTGTACAATTTATTAGTTGAGTATCTGCTTCTCACCACGTACCATATAGTTTGTGTTTTATGGTATGTACGCTGGTATTTTAAACTCGATGACATGTTATGAAGTTTATAGGTCGTATCCGTCACCCCCGCCCAATACTTTAGCAAGAGACGGGGCCTCGCCAACGGCATTGTATACGCCGGTGGCGGTCTAGGCGGCGCGGTCACCAGCTTTGCTATCGATGGCCTTATACAAGCCCTTGGTCCCCCATGGACATTCCGCATCGTTGGCCTCATGACCCTGGCGACCGGCCTGCCCGCTGCCTGGCTCATAAAAGAACGCACCCCAATTCGAACGACAGGATTCATCGAATGGTCAGCATTTTTTGTATCTCTGACATCCATTTCCCACTCCTGCTAGGTCCCTGTTCCGCGACCTGCGTTTCGTCGTCCTCTTTTTCGCAGGCGCCCTCGGCACCTTCCCCCTCTTTGTCCCCCCGTTCTTCCTCCCTCTCTACTCCGCCTCCCTCGGCCTCTCCCCGAGCGCGGGGGCGGGGCTCGTCGCGGGCTTCAACCTCGCCTCCGCGCTCGGCCGGCTGGGCTGCGGCTTCGCGAGCGACGTCATCGGCCCCGTCACCGTCCTCTGCCTCGCGCTCCTCCTCAACGGCATCAGCATGCTCGCCATCTGGCCCGTCTCGACGTCCCTCGGCCCTCTCATCCTCTTCGTCTCCGTCAACGGCCTCGCGAACGGTGGGTTCTTCTCCACGATGCCCACCGTCGTGCATGCCGTCTTCGGCTCCGCGCGCGTCAGCGTCGCGATGGGCATGATCGTCACGGGCTGGGTCGGCGGATATCTTATGGTGCGTCCGCCCGCGCGCTATTCTGGGTGGGCCGTGCTGATTTATGTGTGCTTGCAGGGGGCGCCGATCGCAGGATATCTACTGAATGCGTATGGCGGGGCGGAGAGCACGCTCTCGGCATACCATCCAGCCATGTTCTATGCCGGATCGATGGCGATGGGCGCTGCAGGCTTGGTCTCTCTTGTCCGGCTAAAAACAAGCACGAGTATCTTCGCAAAAGTATAGGCGGGCACCTGTTGGCGGGCATAAGATCCCTTTTACTACTCGCGCGTCTTATTCCACAGCGCCCTCAGAAGAAAAAAAGTACATTGGCAGCCCGATCTACTTAGAATTGGTTTTGTTCTTCACCTTCAAAATAGGATGTTGATCAAGTTGAAACACGTTTAGTTTCCGAACACGTTAAGGCTCATCGCTAGCCAATGTGGTTCAACTCGCCCACGGGCGGCCGTTTTGATTCCCGCTGCTCCGCGTCCTTTCCCACCAGATGATTCCGAGCCCAGTTGCTTAGGACACGAGACCTTATTTTATGGTCATATGGCCAGCGATACTCTTGTTCTCCTTCAAATGCGAGCGACGACACTCACGCTTGAAGTTGGAGAAATTGCCTTCGCTGCAGCAGCTCGCACGGTACGCCGTCAGTGCTGACCCCGTTTTCATGTAGACTGCGCGGCTTTCCCGTCCCTGCTACGTTTACTTCGAGCCTTCGGGCTTCTCTTCCCGCGGCTCAGTGGCCGTTCTTAAGCAGGAACATAGTCACGCCTCGCTGCAGAACCCAAGAGATGCGTGCCTTCTTCTCCCTGCTCCTGCCATCGTGTCTCGCGCTAGCGGCCTCCTCCGCCCCACAATGGAGATTCGACCTGAAGAACACTTCCTCGGGCATCGTAGCAATCGAGGCAATTGTTGTCTCGCCGACACTCATCCTCATGTTTGATCGTGCGTCAGTATGCCCCCAGCTAACGCCTTTCACGTATGATGCTTCGCAGGCGCGACCAATGATACGCTTCAAGTTAACAACCACTCCGCTTGGGGCGCGCTCTGGAACCTGGAGTCAAGCACGGTGACGCCGTTGAATGTGCTTAGCAACTCTTTCTGCGCAAGCGGGGCACTTATAAGTAACGGGAGTATGGTGCGTAACAATGAACTTTCGCTCATGTCTGTATATTCACTTTTCCCAGGTGAGCCTCGGTGGAGACGTGCGAGGGTTTCCGGGAAATCCTGCAATCCAACCGGGAAATCAAGCGATCCGCATCTTCGAGCCTTGCGCGTCTCCAACCGGAGAAGGCTGCACGGTGTTTGAGGACCCGGATACACTCAAACTCGCGACGCCTCGCTGGTATCCGTCGTCGATTCGCATCCACGATGGCAGTTTGATGATTTTAGGCGGTAATTTCTGGCCCAACGCCGTGCTCGAGCAGTCGGTTCTGAACCTTTAATAGGCTGCGTTCTTGCCGGATTCAACAACAATGCGACGGCGGAAAATTCGTATGAATTTTTCCCGCCGAAGGACAATGGTAATGTACGACCCTCGCCCTTCCTTGCGCGGACTGTCCCTGCGAATCTGTTCCCTCGGTACGCCTCTCAAAATTGACGCTTTGCTCCTGGTTTTAATCATGTCAGAGCGTTCGCACTCCCCGACGGTCGCGTCTTCATGATCGCAAGCAACAAAACCATGATATACGATATCGACACGGACACCGAGACGCCGCTTCCTGACATCCCAAACAATGTTCAAGTCACCAATCCGATCGATGGCTCAGCAATACTCCTCCCACTTTCTTCTCCAGGTTACACTCCTGAGGTAGCGAGAACCTCCGGCGGCAACAAGAAATATATACTGATGGATTCAGGTTCTCGTGTGTGGGGGCTCCGTCACAGATCCCAACCTCCCCCCTACAGACCTGTCTTCTCAAACACCGGCAAGCTCTCAGTGCAGTCGTATCACGCTGACAGAAGAAGGCATACAGAAGGGCTGGGAAGTCGAACATATGATTGGGGGCCGTATGATGCCTGAGATGATACACCTTCCAAACGGACAAGTGTTAATTATTAACGGCGCGCACACTGGCTACGGCGCGGTACGCATTTTGAAGTTACACTGGGCCGAAAATCAACGACCTTCTCCATGACAGTACCAAATAGTGCCGGACTCGGTCGGTGAGCCACACTCGGGCAGTGGATGTTGCTTCGGAATCACATACTTTGAACAGGGGAAGGAAACGCCGACCACCCTGCCCTCACACCGGTCTTGTACAGTCCCGACTTGCCTCTCGGCACGCGTTTCTCGAACGAGGGAATGCCGACGAGCAAGGTCCCGCGCATGTACCATTCCTCTGTGACGCTCACGCCGCAGGGAAATGTGTGGGTGGGTGGGAGCAATCCAAACACCAACTTCACTCTACCTGCCCCGGGTATCAAGTTCCCGTCCGAGACCAGAATAGAAACCCTCGACCCACCGTTCATGTTCATGGAGAGACCGACAGTCGGCAGCCTGCCTCGGACAATTCCATTTGGTTCCGACGTAACCGTATCAATTACAATCCCGAGTGCGCTAGCAGCGAAGTCGGTGAAAGGTGACCTTGGCAATTGTGGGGTCGTATTTCGGCTGACTGTTCACACAATATATTCAGTTTCTCTCATGGACCTTGGCTTTTCTACGCACGCCTTCCATTCGAGCGCACGACTCGTGTTTCTAGACGCGACCATCTCCACAGACCGGACGTCCCTAACGTTCACAATGCCGCCGAACGGTCGAATTTACCCGCCAGGACCGGCGACGATTTTCCTCACAGTCGATGAAGTTACGAGTACCGGTGTACTAACCATCGTCGGGAGCGGGGCAGCGCCACCTGTCGCAGAGTGATGTCAATGGGGTGTGCTGAGTGATGAAGCTCTGAGGGTCTTGTTAGCGCGCTAGTAGCATCCACTGTGCTATATATTCCGAAGTGTCCAATCACGATTCCCGGTTGTGACCTCAAGGGGGTGTCGGGATTAAAATTTCGGATATCGGGTTAGGGGGGGAGGGGTCCCCCGGAAGGCTGAAAAAAACTTTTTACCCCACATTTTGAATGGGCTCCAGAACCTTCAAAAGCATCATCCATGGGTTGTGGAAAGAGTAGCGGTTGAAAAATGAGTAGGAGAAGGCCGTCTGATTGCCCTCCGAGGCCAGAAGCTCTTAAACCTGAGTGTTTATAACGTACAAGAAGTGATATCCCCCGGAAATCACCATGTACTTGTCTTACCGAGTCTGGGTGTTCATGAAGTGACGAAAGCAACTTGCGGATTGCTTGTGGAAACACTTGCGAAACACTTGCGAAACACGGTCTTGATAGCATCAGCTGCATTTGGAATATGGCAAGAGTACGGAGGGAGGGGGACCAGCAAGGGCTGAAAAAAACTTTTCGACCCAATATCCATTTTTCGAAACCCGACACCCCCTTGGCTTGTTTCGCTCATCGCTGACAGCTGCCGGAACTCCATGTGATCAGTAACAGCTAGCTTACAGGCGCGAACAGCCTCGGCGCTTATCTCTTCGCCTACGACTCTCATGTCCCAACTGCTCGATGTAATACTCGGCATAACACCTGTTCCCGGCCTCTCCGCTGCCTTTAGCCTACTCAAGATAACCGTCTCCTCTGTCCAACAGGCTCGCGAAGGCAAGCGCCAGCTGGGGGCATTGGCCTACGCCGTAGCGCAGCTCCTGGACACGCTAAACACCGAATTCCGCGCATCCCGGCTCGTCCAGTCAGCATCTGTCAAGCCCCTTCAGGATCTTCACAGGTTCGGCTGAGACTTTCACTTTGAGGCATGCGTACTTATTTTTGCACGAGTTTACTCGAAGATATCCAGTGTTTTATTCGGGAGGAAGAAGAGCGGCCCTTCCTCAGGGCTCTATTCGGCCAGGACTCCCGAATTTCGGACATTGAAGCGTTCTACCGCCGAATTGGGATTGTCGCAAATGAATTTCAGGTAAAGTGTCTCGCTTGTACTCGCGATTGCGCTCAAAGAAGGAATCCAGATTTCAGCCTTGTTAAATATTCAGCGTATGCTGTCAAATGACGAGCGCGCGCGCAGCCAGGATCTCGAAGGCGTGCAAGCTCGTTTGAGGATAATGGAACTGAACCAGATGCAATTGTGGCGCACAGTGGGTTCGTTCGTTGTGAATCCGAGTCTGGCGAAGTATGTACTTCCCTATTTGAAGGTTTAAATCCAACCGCCGCGGCTTCCCCTCCCGGACAACTCTCCGGTGGAGTCGGGTTACAAGCATCTCAGTATCCTACTATTGTGAGTTATACTTGTGCAATTCCATAAATTAATGCAACGTCCAGCAGAATACAATGCCCCATCACTTCTACAGCACTGGCACTAATCCGACCGCGGCGGTCGCCCCCCGCCAACGCATCTTCATTAATCCTCAAGATAACCAGCAGTACCACGGGTTCGGAAATCGAACCGCGTACCCTGTCAAGTACAACGGAAAGGAATACCCCTCATCCGAGCACCTGTTCCAGGCCTTCAAGGTGTGCACTTCACTATATGTCGCTTTCTTTGGCGTGTTTAATCGCGGGGTGGCATATAGTATATGGATAACCGCCCGGACATCGCTGAGAAGATTCGAATCATCTCCAAATCCCCGATGAAGGCGTTCAAGTATAGCATGAAAAACACCGCACACCAGCATCCCGACTGGGATCGGATGTGCATAGCAAAGGTGCGTCTGTGTCCCGGCTTCACACCGGAATTCAAGTCAACCATGATACAGATGGAGATCGCGCTCTACCACAAATTCGCACAGCACGAGAAACTGAAGCAGGCACTGCTGCACACTGGGGATGCGGAACTAATCGTGCGGAGATTGTTTTTATTTCCGGAGCCTACAATTGAATTCACATCTGGGCAGCATTATACCCGGAATAGTTTCTGGGGCGTTGGCAAAGACCAAAAGGGCAGAAATGAACAGGGGCAGGCTTTGGAACGGGTAAGGAGTAGCCTTCAGGAAACCTTGCAACCGGGCACGGTAGGCATCCGTGGCTTGCGGGTCTTACACTATTGAGATATTTTATAGACTTGCGTGTCCTGGCCTCAACACGGATACCCTCCAGATTATAGGGTTATGCAGATCTCCGCCATGGGCGCCTCCCGCCAACGCATCTTCATTCATTCTCGAGACAAGCAGCAGTACCACGGATTCGGCAATCGAACCGCATTCCCTGTCGAGTACAACGGGAAGAAGTACCGGTCCTCCGAGCACCTGTTCCAGGCTTTCAAGGTGTGCACACCATTTTCTTTTTGCCCTTTTTGATGCCGCGTTCAACGACGGGGAATACAGTATATGGATAACCGCCCGGACATCGCCGAGAATATTCGAACCATCTCAAAATCCCCGATCAAGGCGTTCAAGTATAGCATGAAAAATATAGCCCACCAGCACCCTGACTGGGATCGGATGTGCATAGCAAAGGTGCGCCTATGTCGGCGTCTCTCTTTTACACACCAGACTTTACCGCGTGCGATTATACAGATGGAGATCGCGCTCTACCACAAATTCGCACAGAACGAGGAGCTGAGACGGACATTGCTAAGAACTGGCAACGCTGAACTAATCGTGCGGACATTGCATTTATTTTGTGTGCCTACAATTGAACTCAAATCTGGGCAGCATTATACGAAGAATGATTTCTGGGGTATTGGCAAGGACCAAAAGGGCAGAAATGAACAGGGGAGGGCGTTGGAACGAGTGAGGAGTAGCCTCCAGGAAGCTTGCCCGCGGCGTAAATAACTTGACTAATAAATACATTCAATTTGATCAGCGGTGACGCGTGGTTCAAACTACCGATGCAAAATAGGCAACGGAACGCAAGTTTAATATTTTCACAGCCTGCCGAATGTCATAGCTTCGGCATTCATCGGCGCCGATGACCAGCCATCAGCCGTACTCATGAGCACACGTGACGTGATGGGTCCGTGCCCTCAAGCACGAGGAGGAACATAATTCATAATTTGCTACAACTTTTCCGATTTTTCCATGGTGAGGGTCTAGCAAGGTTCTAACTTGGTACTTAACAGAGCTGGGTTTCGGCTGCAGCGGCACATTCCAACTGATGGCTGATCTAGACTTGACCACCGCCATCATGACTGCGCGCGGCAATCACTAGCCCACACTGACTCGTCCTCTTCATGCCCCAAGTATCCACCACCCCGTCTGGCCCACCTATTGAGCTCGAGAGACGTCCAGGGGCATCGAATTCTCACTTTGAATCGGAATTGACACCAACTCCCGAGGCCCAAGTCCCCGACCTCGACGGCGGCTATGGATGGGTCGTCGTATCCGCATGTGCTGTTTTAGGTGGGTTTTTCCTTGTTTTAAAGCGGAACGCCCGGTTTATTCCTGAAATCAGCGTGGTGGTGCATCGGGACGACCTATAGCTGGGGGATTATCCAAGTTAGACGTCCACCAGATTTGATGCGCAGGTCTGACATTTGCACAGGCCGCCCTCGTTAAACAAGGTCTCTCTTCAACCTCGACGCTGTCTTTCGTCGGTTCTTCCACAACCGCTTGTGTAGCAGGGCTGGCGGTTATCAATGCAAGGGTCATTCGATTCTTGGGCGCGAGAAGAACGGCGCTTTTGGGAGTCTCCCTCATGGGTCTTGGGCAGATATTGAGCGGATTTGCGACACTGAACATAGCAGCCCTGTTTGTCACCGCGGGCGCAATTACAGGTATTGGCACCAGGTTTGTCCATCATTCTTTTGAATATCTGCTTCTAACACGCTTAAATACAGTCTTTGTTTCATGGTATGCCCACACATTATATAAAAGGCGCGGTTAAGCCGTGTACAGGTCGTATCCGTCATCCCCGCCCAATACTTTAGCAAGAGGCGGGGTCTCGCCACCGGCATTGTATATGCCGGTGGCGGTTTAGGTGGCGCGGTCACCAGCTTTGCCATGGACGGCCTCATACGAGCTCTGGGCCCCCCATGGACATTCCGTATCATTGGAATCATCACCCTGGCCACCGGCCTCCCCGCCGCCTGCCTGGTTAAAGAACGGAGTAAAATTCGGACGACAGGATTCATCGAGTGGTCAGTATTTTTTGTATCCCTGTCAATATCATTCATTTCTCCCATTCCTCAGGTCCCTCTTCCGCGACCTTCGCTTCGGCGTCCTCTTCGTCGCCGGAGCCCTCGGCATCTTCCCGCTGCTCGTCCCCCCCTTCTTTCTCCCACTCTACTCCGCCTCCCTTGGCCTCACCCCGAGCGCGGGCGCGGGCCTCGTCGCGGGCTTCAGCTTCGCCTCCGCACTCGGCCGTGTGGGATGCGGTTTTGCGAGCGATCTCATCGGCCCTGTGACCGTCCTCTTCTTCGCGCTCCTCCTCAACGCCATCAGCATGCTCGCCATCTGGCCCGTCTCCAATTCCCTCGCCCCCCTCATCTTGTTCGTGATTGTCAACGGCGTCGCGAACGGCGGGTTCTTTTCCACGATGCCCACTGTCGTCCTCGCCGTCTTCGGCTCGGCGCGCGTCAGCATCGCCATGGGTATGATCGTCACCGGATGGGTCGGTGGATATCTCATGGTACGCGAGACGTTTCTTGGGTGTGGGCCGTGCTCATCTACTATAAAACCCAGGGCGCGCCAATCGCCGCGTATTTGCTCAACGCGTATGGCGGTGCGGAGAGCACGTTGTCCGCGTACCATCCAGCCATGTTCTATGCCGGATCGATGGCGTCGGGCGCCGCCGGCCTGGTGTCGCTCGTCCGGCTGAAGATGAGTACCAACGTTTTCGCCAAAATATAGTTACGCGTCCCAGTAAAGTAGGGTACTGAGCCGGACCCCGTTGGATCCGGCGAATGTCCCAAATGATCACGTAAATGGATTCCACAATCGAAAAACAGTTACAATATGTACAACGGGAGACATTCGTCATTCAGCTACATCATCTCAGTTCTCGAACTGCGCCATCATCTCGTCCGGGAGACAGCTCGCGCTGCTCGTGCGCTCGAAGATCTGCAGCTTCCCGTTGATGCACACAAGCGTCAAGCGTCCCCGCTGCCCGTGTTCGACCACAATATTCTTGATGACATCCAGCGCGGCGCGGAGCTTCTTGAGGCTGGGCTGGATCTTGCGCTCGACCGCCTGCAGCTCGGGCGACCCCAGCTTGCGCTTATTCACCGCCGTGAAGCGCCCGTGGGTATGCACAGCGAGGAAGTGGTGCGGAGTCTGAGAGAAAAAAAGCTGCGGGTAGGCGTCCTTCCAGTCGAATTCGGCTTGGCGTCGGTCGCTCCGCGTGGTGAGCTCCACGATGGCTGAGTGCGGGATGGTGGCCCCACCGTCAACCACGGTTAGCCCGTTGCTCGTCTTCGCCGCCGGCGCCGAAGTGGAGGGCGCAGCGAGTTTTATCCCCGCCAGAATATCGCCGAGATCGTCGACGCTTTTCACCGATTTGCTTGCCGCACTAGGCTTCACGGGAGTCGGGATGCACGCGTCGACTTCGAAGCGTACAATCATCTTGAGGCCGTTCATGTCCTACGGAATTTCCATTCAGGCAATAAAAGCCCGAGAGATAGCGAACACTCACATATTTGACGATACGATGGTGGCCCGAACTCTCCTCGCAGCCCGGGGCCGCGTCCGTCGAGGCCTTCTCAAAATTGAACCCGTACGAGAAGCCCGAAAAGTTCTCCCGCGTGCGCTTTTCCCAGCGGTTGAGCAACACCGTGCGTCCCGCGAGCTGCATGTCAATTCTGAAATCTTTAGGCCACGCGTCGGCATCGGCGCTATCGATCCAGCGCATGAGCTTGCGGAGGCCGTTCCGGTCGGTCACGAAGTCGATGTTTGCGTCGCCCCACTCGAAGGAGGAGGGATTCCCGCTCGCCTCGTGCACCTTGTCCACGGCTGTGATGAGTGGCAGGAGCACGGCGGATGGCATGCGGAAACCATTCTGATCGACGAAGAAGAGCCCGACGTCCGCGGGGACTTGATACGGCGTCGCCTTATTCTGCCATTCCGGCGGCGAGCCTGGAAGTATTAGCTTAGCGCAAGTGCAATGGGGATGTGTTAATCTTGCCTGGAACGATGATAGTCGGGGAAGTGGCCTTGGTCCAGTTATATGAGCCGATGGTTTCGAGGTTAGCGATTGTAACGTCCTTGGCGGCACTGGTGGCTGAGGGAATTGCGAGGGTCCGGACGGGCGTCGGGCGCAATCCTTCCATTAGATCGCGATCTGGAGGCAGAGGGGTAGAGGGCGCCGAGTTGGAGAAGCGACTTGCCCCGCCGCGTCCGCGTCTGAGGGCTGAAGATCCGTGCATGATTCGATTAGTGTTGGATGTGATGGGGGAACGAAAGCTGCCTGGGCGGTACCCTGTCTTATAAAAATCGACGGAGACTTCTGTGGGCGCTTGATATCCCACGTCCTCTGGGAATAGAAGGGAAATACTCTCCGTAAGGCAACACATGTGACGCGTAGAATGGTTAATTTTGGTTTTGGAGACAATGTTAGATTTATGAGCGCCTCTTGGAAGCATATTATGGAGTTTGCCGAGTAAGTAGATTTGACCCTGAATGTTTAAATTGAACGGTAGTGTGCTTCCTATAGGCGCCCAGAAGGCCATGATTTAGAGCTTGAATAGAATGGTCCCATGTTCGCTGTTCAGGGACTCGGGCGCAACGCGCCTTGCGGCAGTCGGCCGCTACGAAGACACGAATACACCGATGCCTCTGGCGTCAAAGTCAGGGTGTTTCCCAACATACGAACCATGCAGCAAAGGTCTTGCTAAAAAAAATAGGAAGTAGCCTTGAGCCGACAAGCAGAGCAGAAATCGGTCGCAGAGTCAAAACAAAGCAGTGCGTTCAGTTCAAGGCGATCAATGTGGATCGAGAATTGATGTCGTGATGCCAGAGTTTTCTTCATGCGGACTACATGACGGTCGCGTCGTGTCGTCTTGCAAATTCTATCCAACACTGCTGACATCCTCTGAGGAAAAAAATCAGGGAGGAAAATGGGCAGGCCTCCTGGATAGTTCTCGGAGGTGGCTCGGCACGATCGGCACGGATCGGTAAGGTACGAGTACAGTATTTCTCAAATATGATATCTTTCACATATGCATATGCATCTGTGTTCATAGCCGGAGATACTTGGATCCGCGTTTTTGTGCCCGTAGGCCATTTCATCGACTGACGAACGGACGAACTCACGTCTGCGGGTGGGTCGGCACGCCATTCGGCATTAGCCGTCATCACCGCTGATGCATGACGTCTAAATAAGGACGTGAGAAACCGGGCTTCTGAGTAGAATTATCCTGCCTCTCAAAGCTATATTAAAATAACCAGAAAGACCTAAACGGCGGACATTGAAGGGATTCGGTTTCCCGTGGTTCGTGGATTACGAAACAATATCCCAATGGGGCTAGGGTCGAGTCAGCCTCGTTTCTTGTCTTGAACTTCTTCCATCGATTGCATTGCCGCCCACTGCCCTTTCTCTTGCAACTAATGAGTAGGTTCCCGTCATTCCTCATATTTATCTTATCGAATTTGCAGACCTCGAATCTCTGGACGGGCGCCTGCTATTTGCGATTCCCAAAAAAGGTCCGCCCAAATGACGATTTGCGCCTCCTCGACTAGATAAAGTCCAGGACGCCTCTACGAAAAATGCTTGTCTATCCTGGCTGGCGAGTGTTAAATTTTGACCGCGCCCAGCCTTGATCTCAGCCGGTCCTTAGGAGCTGACATCCAATTCCGCCGACACCACAGATTAGATGTATGCCTCGCGCTGAACCACCCCATCGCGCTGTAAAACACATCAGTCAAATTAATCGTGCCGCAACTGATACACACCCCCAGTGTGTTTCTCCCCGCGTCCGACATCCCGTCATTTGTGGGCAAAGGCAATGTGGATCTAGGAATCACCGGCCACGATGTTATCCTCGAAGCCACAATGCAGGAGCACGTCACGGAGGTGCTGCGTCTCGGCTTTGGGAAATGCGCACTCCAGGTCCAGGTCCCGGAATCGAGCGAAATCAAGACTGTCGACGATCTCGCAGGCAAACGCGTCGTGACGAGCTTCGAAGTGCTTGCGGGCGAATATTTCGACGCAATCGACACGCGGCTACAACTTTCTGGCGAGAATAAGACGCGCATTGAGTATGTAGGCGGCAGTGTAGAGGCCGCGTGCGCTCTCGGGCTTGCTGACGGGATTGGTGAGCCAACTTACGCTGCAGACATAGATATTGCCCTGACTCGTCGTTCCAGTCGATCTTGTTGGTGGGCCTCAAATTGCGTCTCGCCGAGAAACGTAACACATTCAGAACAGAGTCCGGGGACACTATGCGCGCAGCGGGCCTCCACGCCCTCGCGACGGTCCTCGATTCGGAGGCCGTCCTCATAAAGTCCACCGTCCCAAAGCACACGCACCTTGCGCCCCTCATCGGGCTCATCACAAGCCGGATTGCGGGCGTCATTGCATCGAGCAAGTACGTCGTGTGCCAGTACAACATCCTCCGCACCCAGCTCCCCGCCGCGACCGCGATAACCCCCGGGCGGCGGGCGCCCACCATCAGCCCGCTCGAGGAGGAGAATTGGCTAGCGGTGAGTAGCATGGTGGAGAAGGGCAAGATAGCGACGATTATGGATAGGCTCGTTGCGATCGGGGCGGAGGATATCATGATTTTCAACCTCGACAACTGTAGGGTCTGATTGCCTCGGCAGCTTTCATGTCATTGCCGGATCTTGTGACCCAAGGATATTCCCACCGCTGCCCTTCTTGGTCCCGTCTTCCCGTCCGCTTAACGCCCTCAATTTATATTTAACGTACGTGTGAGTGATTTCGCGTGCGCCAGGGGCTGGGGAAGCGCGATAACGTCGAGGGCCCCAGCAGGCCCCAGCATTCTGCCACAATCCCTCTACGTGGTCTATTTCCAGCTCAACACTTGTGAGAGAATGGTACGCGTGCTCCCCGTGTCCATACTTATACCGGAGCCCCACACTCTCGCTTACCCGCCCGTAGTCCCAGGATGCTCGCGCCTCTCTTGACTCTCGTGGCTTTAGCCAGCCTCTCAGCGGCGCTGCCTTCGATCGGCTCCACGCATGTCCTGCATGAAAAGCGCGCGGCGGAACCCCACGCCGCCGGATGGATGAAGGCGCGCCGTGTCGAGGCCCGGCAGACGATCCCCCTGCGCGTCGGGCTGCGCCAACGGAACTTGGACCAGCTCGAGGACCTGCTCCTCGCAGTCTCGCACCCCGACTCCCCGAAGTACGGCCAGCATTGGTCGCCCGCGCAGATCGTCGACATGTTCGCGCCCGCGCACGAGACCATCGCCGCGGTGAAGAATTGGCTCTTCGACTCCGGTCTCTCTGGGGACCGCCTGCGTGTCTCCCCCAGCCGCGGGTGGATCGCGGTGAACGTCACCGTGGAGGAAGCGGAGAGTCTTCTCCACACCGAGTACCACGTCTACTCGCACCCTTCTGGTGCCGAGCAATTCGGTCCGTCCTGACAGTGAACGACTGATGTACGAAATGATACTGATCGTCGTTGCGTAGGATGTCAAGATTACTCCATTCCCGCGCACATCCAGGAGCACATCGATCTGATCAAGCCAACCGTCCAGTTCAACCCTCATGCTGTGGCCCCTCGGTTGAGAAAACGCGCCGTAAACCATCTCAACACTAACATCAAGCTCAAGACCACAGGCGTGAAAGGCAACAATGACCCGACGTTGGATACCTGTGACGAGATTATCACGCCCGACTGCCTGCGTGCACTATATAACTTCCACTACACCCCGCGCGAGACGAAGAAGAACACGTTTGGAATTGGTGCGTTAACGTCCATTGGATAGTGGAATGTAATGGGAGCTGATATGTCGAAGTGGAATTCACCCCGCAAGCATTCCGGGAAGCCGATCTTGACCTGTTTTTTACGTGCGTTCCGAAGAAATCTCGATTTCCTACGGAGTTCATTTAGGTATACATCTCAGGAACTTCTCTTCAAGTCAAGTCGGCTCGAGACCAATCCCTGTCCTGATTGACGGCGGTGCGCTCACATATCATGTCGATGAATATCTTGCTGATTCTCACGAAAGCCATTGTCCAGACAAGTGAAGAAGACTTTGGTGTCAACGGAGAATCAGACCTGGATTTGGAGGCGAGTCCCTGGTGATTCAGCGTTTCTGCGGAGAGGTTAACGGCGTTTGCAGTACGGGATGGCCCTGACGAATCCGCAACCGGTTCAGCTGCTTCAGACCGGGGATATTGTTGAAGGCGAGTCTCGCACAAACCGATTTGTCCCATAATTCTGATAGAAGTATGCAGGCGCTGGATTCGACAATTGGCTGGATGCTGTTGATGGATCATTTTGTACATTTGAAGGAGGAGACGATCCGAACCAAGTGAGTGCTGGTCCTGATTATCAGAGATCACAGGTCCTGAAACACAAGCAGGACGGAATATATCCCGACCCGTTTCCGGGTGGTTTCAAGGGTGAGCGCTGTTAGTTAGTATCGATGGGCATGCATGCTGAATAGTCCATTAGGGCCGGAGTCGTGCGGCATCATCCCGCCTCCTCATACAATGTCGATATCCTACGCCCAGGACGAGCAGACCATCACAGCTGCCTCGGCGAATCGTCAATGTGAGTCCCGCTGATTTCGTGCTCTTTCGCTGCCTTACTGATGGACGCAGGCACCGAGTACGGGAAACTTGGCCTCATGGGTACCTCCATTTTCTACAGCTCAGGAGACAATGGTGTCGCCGGCAACGGGGGTGTTTGTCTCAACGCAACACGTATGCGTCGACTATGTACTAAGCCACTGCAATATGCTCATTGTACTCCCTCTAGTTCAACCAGACGACAGTGGCACTGTTTTCAACCCAAGCTTTCCTGTAAGCAGTGCGCTTGACTTTCCCTGTTCTTTCACTCACAGTTATCTCAGTCAACGTGTCCCTGGGTCACATCTGTCGGCGCCACACAAATTCTGGAGGGGAACACGGTAAACGACCCAGAGACTGCCTGCGAGGAGGTATTTATTTGCCATGCACGAGCACGAATATCACTCTAGCTTGAACTCTTTCCCAGGCAATCTTCTCCGGCGGCGGATTTTCCAATATCTTCCCGTATAGTTCTTTCATCCCAAAGCCTTGATGTTACAATTAACAGTGCTCACAGGCTCCCGTCGTACCAAGCCAGCGCAGTGAAAGGCTTCCTGAAGAACCACCCCCCACCCTTCACGCACGGAGAGTTCAACAACAGTGGAAACGTCCGCGCGTTCCCCGATCTCTCCGCCAATGGCTTAAACTACGTGATCGGTACATGGTTCTGTGTCATCCATCCTTCACCCCCCTGATTTGGCGTCGAAGGAATTGACGATGAATTCGGACTGGTGGCCGGGACTTCTGCCTCGGCGCCCACAACTGCCTCGATATTCACCATGATCAATGATGCGAGACTTGCGGTTGGGAAAAAACCCGTCGGATTCATCAACCCTGCGGTCAGGCCCTGCGTCCCTTTCCTATATTCTAAATCATTGACCAAAATCAGATCTATTCCGAAGCGTTTAAACTGGTCGGGGCATTCAATGATATCACTGTGGGCGGTAATCAGGTAGGTTTTCGCTTATACAGTAAGTTTGCCTTTGCTTTAACTCTCGTCTATTCAGGGATGCGGTATGCCTTTCTTTGGTTCATTTCTAAACGAACTCGTTCGCTTATTTTGGCTCATTAGGCTCACCGGGATTTACCGCGTGCGTTGAACCCCCAATATTTTTCCGCCGCCATTCATTGACTGCTTCTTCTAGGACGACTGGCTGGGACCCCGTCACGGTATGCACTCTCGATAGTACCGAATTTAAGAGACGCCCATTCATTGGTATTGTTAGGGTGTGGGCACTCCCAACTTCGAAAAATTGGTCCTGCTTTTCCTGGCGTTGCCCTGAGCTTGTTATACGAATGCATGGGCTGGACGGATTATTATTATGTGGTTGTCCAGCACGGTCTCGAAGGACAACTAATCGATGTTACTGGAGATTGCTTGCCAAGGGCGTCGGAGTCAAGCATTCCATTATAACAACCTTCCGGCAGAACAGCGGCGTCGCATGCAAGATCACCAAAACAATACAACTCAGCAGATCTGAGTGATGCCCGCATGCGCGGCGGCTGTGAAACCATCGAGATAGGAGCCAGGCTTATCTGAAAGTTCAGGGATGATTAGGGGAATTTTGAACCTCCCTCATCTGTTACTTCCTATTTCGTGAGAAGAAATCTTCGAGATTTTTATCGTATCGTCGGGGAGCCAGATGACTGTAGCATACATAGAGGTTGTGTATGCAGATACAGTAGCCGTACGTCCTCATTGAGACCACCGCGGTAATAAATCCTCATCCTCCTCCCTCAAAGGACTTGGCGGCGCCTCGCGCCTTCGTAAAATCGATTGTGAGAAACACCCCGGCGTCCAAGCAGGATGTGTCGATGTGGAATAAGTCGAAAGTTCTGGATAAAGCCGAATGAACAGGACAGCTTCTCAGATCTCGTCCCGGTCTTCAAATGTCCTTTTGGTATGCCATCCCAAATAATATTTGAAACTGAATGCCGGGATACCACACGCGAGGTACGAGCGAAAATTGTTGTAGGTCTGTTTATAAGAGACTAGCTATGTGGTGAAAAGGTACCAGTCCTGTTTTCCCTTACCGACTGCGGTAGTAGTATTAATTGGCCGCTCGCGCTTAAATACACTGGCTGCCAGAGATTCACTCCTTTGTAATCTTCAACACGCGCGGCGGGACGCAATCGAGTCCCGATCACGTGACAGTTACACCTCCACACTATCAATGTCATCAGACCGAACAATCAACGCAGTCGAGGATTGATTTCATCGCCGATACTCACAGATGCACGAAAGAGGCCCTAAGACACGGTGAGGAATTGTGGACCATCATATTTTCGTCATATGTCTTTGCGTAAGCCCCTATTCTCCCCGCCATGCTGACTCCGATTTCTCAACACACGGAGAGAAATTTGTAAAGAAATCTCTTAACCTACGGCAACAGTCTCTACACTTACCGTGACCATGCCGCACACAATTTTATAAAGCGGGTAGGGCCGACAAGCGTCACAGCCCGCTACTGCTGCGAATGGCCGCTTTGAAGGCCAGTCTAGTTTGGCGCACAGCAGGAGTCGTAATAGGAAATATGGGCGGCCCAAAGTTCGCTCGGTCGACGTCGCGGGCGTCTGCGACGTCGACCAGCTCACATTGGGCCGCGGTATGGGAGGTGATTATTTTGGCGGCTTGCGTGAGGTTGAATTTCTCAAATAGCGCAAGGTTATTTTTTTTCAGTGTTGAGAAACCGGACTCAGCATGTTTACGAACATACCTGCGGCAAGCATCGGCCAACTGCTCGGCCGACGACAAGCCGGGAGAATTTTGGCGAGAATACATGCTTACGAGAGAAAACAGCTGACGAAAATGTGATGCTCTGCCAAAAAGCGTTTGATTGGGCGCCCTATAAGAACCCTTACCTAAAGGTAGCGGGAATTCAACCTTTGGGCAACAGGCAAGAACAATCTGCTCAGATGAATTCAGTCTGACCTCTACAAAACGAGCCTTAGCCAAGGGGGTTCGGGCCGGTCAAGCCGGGACAGGGGGCAGGTAGGTAGGTTGGGCCGTCAGGCCGAAAAAAAGTAGTATGGACCTCTCAGTAAGTTGGTCTGAGGAGGGTCCAGGTGATCTGGAGGGCATCTGTACCCTTCCGTAGGGAGATCTGTACGTGTTGTATCCCTAGATGCAATGTTCTTGACTTGAATCAACTGAGTTTGGTTAATTTAGAGCCGAAAACAGATTGCCAAAAACGTCGGGGACCTTCATTATGGATATGCAGTGATTCTGTGGTGCCTCTTAATCCAAAAATTGCTGCTGAATTCGCCTTCTGTAAAATAGCGGGCCGTGAAACAAAATGCCAGGTGAGCAGTGCTAATTCCGTGATTCACGGTTCCATCCCAATGCCATCTAGATTGTCTTGGATTTGAGAGTGTCCGTGATACGCAGGTCTGCCACACCTGAATTTATTCGGGAGCTCGTGGAGCATATTGACTTTACTAGCTAAAGTAAAGTTCAAGTTATGTATCTCCCAACTTGACAGTGGGATGCCGGCAGAAAATCTGTGTGTATGGGTTTGCAACCCGTTGAATATATTCCGTGTATACAACCATTGGTAAGTAGATGAGCACGTCCTAGTTTGAGCGCCAATTGCGCCCTTTTTGTAACCCGGGGATCGGTGAGCACGTGTTGAAAATTGCCATATATGGTGTGTGGTAATGCTTACGTAGTAGGTAGGTTGGCCGCGGAGGTCAAAATAAAAAAATACGGCCCTAGTGGATTTTTTGACGGATCCGAACCCCCTTGGCCTTAGCAACTGGTATTAACGGGCTGCGCCGCTTGTCGGCGCTACCTTTATTTCCGGAGGAATCGGACTTGCGATGTTTGTCAGAATGATGGCATCTCTGCGGTTCGGAACGTGGTTTTCCTTCCACTTCCGCCACAATGACCACCGACCATCCCCCTGCTTTTGAGGCCACAAGTACCATCGAGCTGCAGTCTATCGCAGACAGCAAGATCACTGGAGTCAGTCTGTACCCCAGTCGGGCAGAAGTCACTCGTCTATACAAGTTCGCTGTGAAGACGGGTCAGAATCAAGTACAGATATCGGGCTTGCCGAATCTTCTGGAGGTAGAATCACTCAGGTGGGCTTATCTTCATCCCTCCTTCACTTATCTTGCTTGACTGTTTCGTAGAGTAGAAGGCCGCGGTGCGGCGACTATTCACGACGTTACAGTTTCCCGAGCGAAAGAGGAGCATGTCCAGACATCTTCCCCCGAGCTCACTGCACTGTTGAGCAAGAGAGAAAGGATAGCAGACGCACGTTCTCGGTGCAAAAAGTCGCTTGCGGCTCTGGAGCAGTACCTCAACTCCTTGACCATTCAGCATCTCGACGTCTCGAAACTCGAGAGCGTGATGGACAACTACGATTCCACCGGAGAGAAGTTGGAGTCCAAAAAATCTGACCTGACCGAGCAGTTACGATCCATTGACGCCGACATCGCGAGAGCGCGGATCGACGTTCCGAAAGAGAACGAGAGACTGCGCATGAAGGCTGTGGTTGGTGTATTTGCACAAACAGCAGGAGATGTCGAAATTGCCCTGATTTATGGTGCGCGTGTCGGGCTCTAAAATTTTATAAATATGCTCACCGCGTTACAGCGGTGCCTTGGGCTACATGGACGGCATTCTACGATATTCGTGTGGATATGAGCGCCAAGGAGGACTCCATAACTCTGAATTATAGGGCGGCGATAACACAGAATACTGGCGAGGTGGGTTGCCCATGTCTTTTTTTTGTAACCTGGTTTCTCACCATGAGCCGAAGTCTTGGGAGGACGTGCCACTGATGCTTGAGACCTCGACTCCTACATTTGGGATCGGTATTCCCCGCCTAACCCCATGGAATCTGGAAATCGATCATGGACTGCCACCGCCCACTATTCATATTAAGAGGCCAGCCATGATGATGCCAGTCATGATGCAGGCCGCCCCGGCACCGATAATAATTCAAGACTCTCATCGTTCGCGTTCGCATTCGCGTTCGCGTTCTCGCTCACGTTCTCCTCGGGCTTATCACGCGCCGGTGGCCCCAGCTATGGAGTTCAGGGGCGTGTATGTCGCCTCAAAGGGAAATGTCAGCGCCTCGTTCCGTGTGCCTGGCTTGGTATCGATCCCCAGCGATGGCGAGGCACACAACTTCACCATCGTGAAACTCAACCTGCAGGCCGCGATGTCCTGGGTGTGCGTGCCGAAGCTGGATACTAAAGCCCATATCAATGTGAGCATCCCTCTTTCCGTGCACCCCTTGTGCTCCCGCCAACTTTTCTTTTGCAGGCAAAGATCACGAATGCCTCAGAATACACTCTGCTGGGTGGAAAGGCCAGCGTCTATGTGGACGGAAGCTTTATTTCGAGGACAGAGGTGCCGCCAGTTAGCCCGAAGGAAAGCTTCGACTGTCCTCTGGGGTGTGTAATTGCCTCAACTTGCTTCGAAAAGTAATTGAACTCCGCCGCAGCGTCGACCCATCTATCCGAATCACCTACCACCCTGTAACCAAGAAACTTTCGCGCTCTGGTTTCTACACCAAGAGCGCCAACTACGTCTTCTCGCAGCGCATCACGGTCTTCAATACCAAGACCATCGTCGCCGAACGCGTCAAAATCATCGACCAGATTCCAATGTCGCAGAACTCGCAGATCGAAGTCAAGCTTACCAACCCAGCGCTGACGCTCCCCTCACAATCCCTCACGAGTAGCACCAAGCCCCCGGCGCCGCAAGTGCTGAACATCGCGCGAGGAGTCACGGCGCAGTGGGATGGAGTTGATGAGCCGGACTGCGAGCTGGAGTCCTTGGGGGTGGACCGAAAGCTAAATTGGCTTTGCTCCGTGCCTTCACAAGGGAAGATAAACCTGGCGCTGGAGTGGGAGGTCACCGTTTCCCCTGCCAGGGCCAAGATCATTGGCCTGTAATACTTCAGTATCTCAACTGTTGTCAATTGGCGTTCATTGATTCAAAAAATAACTGACTTCGCGCGGAGTTTAATTTGGGCTGGTGTTGAGTCAATAGCGATAACACTGGGCAGAGCGCATGTCTGCCCGGTGCAGAAAATCACGCGCCCACTGCTCCAAAAGTGTTGCAGCGAGGGCACAGGCGAGACTGAGCCCGAGGCTGACGAACCACCAAAGCGCGTTGCAGACGAGCGACGTAGTCGGCGGGACGAAGACAGTCCGGGCTGGTGCAGTGACCGTCCTTCCGTTCGCAGCAGCTGCGAGCTGTTGTGAAATTTGTGTGAGAAGCTGCGCAGTAGAGTCGCCAAAGTCCGGCACATGCGTCTTGTAGCTCTAGCTCTCGGTAATGAGACTCCTGCCAATGCAGTAAATAAAACATCACTCCAGAATGCACTTACGAATATGAGCATACCTTCCATATTTTCCAGTTCTACCAGCGTCCTGTCGTATCTTTCAGGCTCGGAAACATAGATGGCCCAAAGGACCTCTCGCTAGGAAGCGCTAGGAGCCTAGGACCGTAGGCTATGATACTTTCAGCGCGTGTCCTTTGCAGCGCGATTGACCAGAAGGCATACCCATCGCAGGACCGTCCGCGCCATTCTCCTCATCTGCCAGCGACATGGTCGTATACGAGGATAGGGCCAAATATTCCCATCGGGCGCGTGTAAATAAGCGCCCGCCTTGGTCCTGGCTGACACAGGGAGGATAACCAGATAACCCGGGCCAAAATAGGGAAAAAATATTGGAAAAGTATTTACAATAACTTTCGCATATCTCGGCCTTGGAATTTTCAAAGACGCTGAAGGCAGTCAAAAGATATTCTTAGATTAGAATATCTTTGCAGTCTCTTTTGAATGCTTTCTCTGGCCCAGGGCCACAGATATGCAAAAGTTATTGTAAGTACTTTCTGTGTATCTTTCCAGTATTCCAGCTCAGATTATTTGGTTATCCTTCCTGTGTGATGAGCCGTACGTCGTAAACTCAGGCACCAAACCGAATACATTCATCATGAAAGGTGGTCGTAAAAGTACACTACAGGTATCGTATCGTATACTGTTACATATGATACAGCGCGGGGCGAATAAGATAGATGGATATGGCAATGGCAATGGTGGGACAGCAGGGCGGACGGACGACAGAGGAGAGAAGAGACGGGGGTGCATACGGAGACGTAACAGGGAGGGAAAGTAGGGGAAACCGCAAGTCGGAGCGGGGAAGGAGGAAGGAGGAACCAAGAAAGTAGCGTACACCGCGTATAGTAGATTAGTCACATTCGAAACCGAGCGCGCAGTAATTTCGGGCCTATACAGCGCGTCCGTCAGCGATCACTATGCGCAGTCGGGAGCGCCGCCCCACGTACCTGCAGCACGAAGCCAACCCTCTCCTTACACCCCCGTCCCCGTCCCCCCGAGGCTCCGACTTCGCCCCGCGCCCGGTCCGCCCCCGCGCCACGCCCCCGGCGGGGTGCTCCCCGCCCGGCGCGCCAACTCGCCCTCGGGCAACAGCCCCGCCGCCGCCGCCTCCGCCTCCCCTTCCTCGCTGCGCTCCTCCTCCACCGCGCCCGCCCCCGCGGCGAAGCCCCCGCCGTCCCCCCCGGGCGCCTTGAAACCCAGCGCGAGCCCGAGCATCGGCAGCACGTCCACCGGTGTACGCGGGCCCGCGCTGCGGCTCCGACTCCGACTCCGGCTCCGGCTATGCGAGTCGTCCGCGCGCGTCGAGCGCGTGCGCGAGACGGACCCGGACCCCGAGCGCGTCCGGGACAAGGACCCCGAGCGCGTACGCGACAGCGAACCCGAGCCTGAGCCGGAGCGCGCAGCGATGTACGGCGCGCGCGACGACGAGCGCTCCGTGCGCCCCGACGCTCGGCGCGCCGCCGCGCCCGGGCGCCCGCGGTCGAAGGCATGGGCCGGTCGAGGTCGAGCAGAGGCGTGTGCCGCGCCTCCCCGTGCGCCTCGGCGTCCTTGGGGTCCTCGCCGCCGACGCCCCACGCGGCCTCGTCGACGCGCTCGACGCCCCAGCGGTCCTGCACGCGCGGCGCGAGGCAGCCGCGCAGGACGACGAGTGTGCGCGCGCTGGCGTTTTGCGGCGGGGTGTAGGTGCCTGGAGGGATGGGTCAGTGAGTCGTTTTTGCGGGAAGCGAGAATCGAAGCGGAGGGGGAATCGGGGCGGAAGGGGGGATGCGGAAGGGAATGGGAGCGCCAGAAGGAGAAGGAGGACGAAGCGGGTCCGCATCTTTATGGCGTGGTGAGGTGCTGCGCAGGAAGGGGAAGGAAGAAGTGTGAGTGTAGAACGCCAAGGCACCCCTGCCAAGTATGAAGCGAGGAGCGAGGGGCTGTAAGGTGGGGATTGAGAGAAAGAGGAAGGAGCGAGATTGGGAGGGTAAAGTGCGGGGGAAGGCAGGAGTACAGAGGACGGAAGGAAAGGGTGGAGGAACGTAGCAAGTGGAGGAGCACAAAACTCGCGCCGGGCACGAAATGGCAAGGTACAAAAAATGGCGCAGAAGGGGAAGCCGCTCGAAGAGGAAGGGAAGGTTACGAAGCGCAAAATAGCGCCTCCTGCTCCTTGGCGCTCAAACCAAAGCCAAGGCCGAGGGGCAGAATGGGGAAGCGCGGGAAGAGCGAGCGACGCGGGAGGAGAAAGGGCGCCAAGCCAAGGGTAGGATGTCGGGGTGAAAGGCAAGGAGGGACGAGGGTGGAGGAAAGGTAGGAAGTGGAGGAGCACAAAACAAGGAGAAACTCGTTGCCCGGGCAAATGGCGCGGAGAGGAAGCCGCTCGACCAAAGCGTACGAAATGGCCGGGGCGGAATGAGAGAGTAAGCGCAAGCGCTAAAATAACGCCCCCTTAGCGCCCAGGCCACGATGCAGGCGCAGACGCGGGAGTGGGAAGGGCCCGAGGGCGGGGGAAGAGCGGGAGACGGAGGAACGCGGGAGAAGGGAAGGGGAAGGAGGCCGCCAAGCCCGAGCCAAGTAAGTAAGGGCAGATGGAGCGAGCGAGCGGCGCGGGAGAAGTACGAAGTGCGAGGGCAGAAGGGGAAGGGCGCGAAGGATGAGTGCAGAAGGGCAGCAAGAAACGGCAGGGCGGGAGGAGCGGGAGGAGCAGGGCGAAAATGAACGAGGCAAATTGGACAATGAAACGTCAAGTGGGATAATGAAAACAAAACAAAAAGAAACAAGAAAAAAGGATAAATGAAAAAATGAAATGAAAATGGAAATGAAAATGACCAGGCCCGCTTGGCGCCAAGGTAAGCCGGAGCATGAATGAAAAAACGAAGGCAGGAAGGCAGGAAGGAGGCGAGAAATGAAAGCGTAAAGCGTAAAAAGTGGCTCGCGGGCGTCATGATGACGAGGGCAGGAGGGGGAGGGGCGGGGAGCGGGGCACCACAGCGAAGAGTGGAGAACGGGAGAGGGACGGAGGGACAGGGGGCAAGGAGCACGGAAAAAAAATGAGCGCAACGCACCCCCGAGTATCTTCAAAACGAGGCGCGGCTCAAACGAGTCGTTGAATGGGAGCGTCCCGACGAGCAGCGCGTACAGCAGCACGCCGAGCGCCCAGATGTCCTGCGCGGGCGCGGGGTATCTGCTCGGCGCGATGGTCGTCGCGACGGGCGCCCTGGGCGTCGAGACGAACGCGGACGCGGACTTGCCCGCGAACGCCACAGGCTTCGCCTTGCTGGACATGGAGAGGGAGGACGTGAGCGGCGGGGGGCCGAGCAACTCGGGCGCGGCGTAGGGCAGCGAGCCAGGCTGGAACTCGGTCGTCGTGGTCGTGGGGGTGGCGGGGCGCGGCGCGTCGCGGCGGGCGCTGCGCGGGACGGCGAGCGAGACGGCGCGGTGCACGTTCGCGCCCCCGCCCCCAGGTGCAGACGGGTTCGGAATCGGCAGGCCCTCGCGCTCGGGCTGCTCGAGCTCGCTCCACTCGCCGACCTCGTCGATCCCGCGGGCCATCCCAAAGTCGGCGATGCGGCACACGCCGCCCTCATCGACGAGCACGTTCTCGAGCTTGACGTCCCGGTGAACGAGGCGCTTCTCGACGTGCAGGTACCGCAGCCCGCGCACGATCTGGCGGAACATGCGCCCGGCGTCCTCGCGCGGGGGCACGCCGCCGCGCATAATGTCGAACAGCGAGCCCGCGGGGCAGAGCTGCGTCACGAAGAAGTCCGCGGTGGGGAGGTGGATGCACGCGAAGAGCGGGAGGACGTGCTCGTGTGACAGCGCGGCCCAGACGGTCTCCTCGTGCGCGATACGGCGCGCGACCGCGCGCTCGCGCTGGCGGGGCACGATTTTGACAGCGACGACGGCGCCGGTGCTGGCGGACGTCGCGCGCCTAATTGTGGAGAAACCGCCGTGGGCGATGATGGGGCCGAGGGTGAAGCCGCCGACGACCTGGCCCTCGCTGTCGGGGTCTGCGGCGGGCGCTGTGGCGGCGGGGGAGAAGGCCGAGAGGAACATGGCTGCGGGGGACGCTGCGAGGACTGTGTCGCCGCCGGAGAACGACGCGGAGAGGGTGTGGCCGCCGCCGCTGAGGCCGTCGGTGGCCAGGGGGGGTCCATAGTCATGCCCGCCGGCGTCGGTGGAAAAGTATCTGCGGAACGAGCTGGGGTCCCTTGGGGCTTGGTACATGCAAAAGGTGAAACGAGATGGTGGCACAGAGTCAAGCCAAAGTGCCGCCGGGACAGCTCCCGCTCCTAACACAGCCAAACTTCTGTCATCCGGTAGCGAAAAGCCGACCAAGTTCCGAGTGCCGGAAGGACTTGGGGAGCACATACATACCCGGCGGCGCTGCACTTTTATTCCTATTCGGAAGGCGCTGATTTTTTTTAGCCCCGTTTTTTTCTCTTGCGGTTCCACATGGGTTCCGTGCCGTATTTGGAATTGCAGGACATGACAGGGTCAATGGCTGTCGTTGGTTCCGAAAGTGAGTCAGCCTGACGGGGATGTGCCCGAAAAGGTTACCTTGGATCTTATACTTCGGTTGAAGTGGAGCTTGAAGAAATAAGTAACAAGAGCAAGACCGCCAGATGGAGCACGTACATCGTTGATTCATTCTGGGCGCCTGGCGATCGAGAGGGGCGTGAAGTGAATATCCTCCTCTTGCTCAGTGGTCTGCCGCGTAAGTTGGAATGTCAATCATCAATGGTCACGCCACGTCAGGGCGACATACGTCTAGTCCTTTAGAAGACACGCGAAAGACCGCCAGATGTGAACTACATACGCTTTCTTCCAGGAGAGATGCTCTGATTTTTCTGAATGGCTTTGGCCATTTAGCAATTAACACCCAGAAGATCGTGCTAATAAAGCCCTTGAATAACACAGTAGAAGATGCAGCGAAGTGCACTCACACAAAACCATGGGTAGCAGAAAGCACAAGCGGGCTAACCATCGTCCTCGAATTATGCGGGGAGTGAAATTCGGGAAATCCAAACGCGGCCTCGGAGGACAAACGAGATCTGGAGAATATAGGAGTTGTATACATAACCCAGCAGCAGAAGACACACCGAAGTAAACTCACATCAAGCCAGGTAGGTGAAACCAACAAGTGGCACGATGGTAAGTCTTTAGTTCCGTGGAGGGGAGCTTCAATCCAGGGTGAACCAGACCCGCAGGTATTCCTGTAGAAGACGATTATATGTAGCGCGGCGATTAGGAGGCCCATCGTCGACGCTAGTAAAGTGAACATATGCACGGAATAACGCGAGAATGACGCAGCCTGCACCGCGAGTTCCAGAGAGGACGTCTCGGCGAGAAAGTCGGGCAGGCGGAAGTGCACACCGCGATCGACAAGGCTTCGCGGCCACCCATCGAATATATGCGGCCCCATTTCCACCCAGGATGTGGAGGGCGCATATATGCGCGTTGATTGTGGGAGTTCGTCGACGCTGAGTGCTGAGTCGTAGAATACATGTATCTTGAGTGTCTGCGCGCGGCATGACGCGAAAATGACGCACCGTGGTTTAAGCGGTACCGTGCTGGGCTCAGGCAGCACCGACCGCGAGGGTATCGATGCAGCGTAGGACCATGCCAGGAAGGAGGAAGATACGATAGTCCTCGATGCTGCTGCGTGGAAAGGAAATAGAGTGGAAGTAAGGCGAAAGAAGGAATGACGGAACGAAGGAAGGAAGAAGCACAAAGAACGCGCATAATACACTCACCACCGGGTATATCCGATTGCAAGACCAAGTAATCCTATAGGTCGCGGAGCGTACGTCGTCCTGCAGGCTGCTACCGGGGCGCTCTGCAACACGCGCGCTGAAATCTGACTCGGAGCTTTATCAAGCGAGGTAAGAGCTAGAAATTATAGAGCATCTGTCAAGAGAGACTAACTCGGAGTTTATCAAGCGAGGTACGAGCTGGAACTGATAAAGCGTCTGTCAAGAGAGACTAAACTCGGAGCGATTTTGTGAGTCGCGACTCTCCCAGAGATGTGTATTGCAGAACGCCACGGCCTAGCCACAAAGGATTCCTTGAAGAGGGAACACATCCAGACGTGAAAGTAGGGAGAAAAGAAGGCGCTGGATCTAAAATTTCGAGTGCTCATGAAGAAAAACGCAAGAAAGACGCGATAACGTGAGCAGTGATGGGATCATGGGATCAAATATTATAGCGCGGCTCGACGCGTCCATTCTTTTAAAATTCCGACCTTGTCCAGGCCCTCCGCTCCTTCCGCTCCACACGCAGACTCTCATGTCCAAATTCGCTTGTTCGCTCAATTGTCGGAAAAATCGAATTTGCCTGCTTAGGTCCTGGCGAGACCTGACCGACATACGAGGCCCAATGAGGGCTGATCAAGTTGGGCTATGAGGCTTATCAGGTCTGGTCAGGTTCTGGTCAGGTGCCGTCAGGTCCCCCCGTCCCGAGGATGAAAAAAATCGGAGGAATAGGATAGAACATGAATAGAATGGCCTACATCACGAGATTCTGTTCAAAGAACGAGTTCCAGGTCACTGAATGAGTCCAATTCACTAAAATACTGGCAGGACCCGGTGGCCGGAACACGGTACATAACTCTGTTGGTGTCCTTCAACTGTGCACATGGTATGTTGGATTTCTTGTTTAGTCTCAAGTACCATGTCGTTGCACTCAGAATAAGGATACAATACGAATACGAATATCAGTAAGTAGCTTGCCTCCAGTTGAAACTGCGCGCACCAGGTGGTCAAGGACCCTCCGAAGAGGGTCCAGTAGTTTTTGAATTCGACTGAGATCTCCTGGTCAGCGCAGATCAGCCTTCATCAGGCTGATCAGGTCGGTCAGGCTGGTCAGGCCTTATAATCGGTTTTTGACGCTTATCAGCACCTCGGAACCCTGATGGTCTGATTTGACCTGATCAGGCCAAGTCACTGCTGGTCAAACGATTTGGATTTTTCCGACAATGTACAGCCCTCTTAGGGCGCCAATCGCTTGATATGGACAATGTCCCGGTCGGCAATTGCTTTTGCAGCTCCAATGTGCTAACTGTTGCGGACTGGCACAACAACAACTTTGGACAAGACACGCCATCGCTCTGCTCCGGCCGCGGCGCAAGAATGGCTCTCAGGTGCAGAGAAATCAAATGTAATTGAAAACACGATCACTGTGCAGAGCACGTCGGCCAGAGGCGTCGAAGATCTGAGCGAATATAACATTTGGAGCTGTCGTATTTCTACACAGCGCGGAGTTTCCAAAGCCAGTCGTCATACCACGGACAGCTTGAAACATTAAAGGTAAATAAAGCGATGGAATTCTGGAAATAGTGGACTTACTAAGCAACATCGGGTCAATGGATTGGCCGCGGAGTATATGCTGACTGCAAGAGATTGTGTGCGGTAGAAAGCTGAATAGCATGAGGGGCATTCAGTGGCATGAAATGCAGGATAAAAAAATCAGCAGCCTGACGAACAAACACAATAATTTGGGGGGTTCGGTGTACGGGCTAGCAGGAGACGAGAAAAATTGCATTCCAGGAACCATTCCGAAAGAAAGCACAGGGCATAAAACACACAACGGCTTCGTGTAGTTGATCTGGCAGCTCTTGCTCGTCGTGGTCGGGAATGGCCGGGAATGGCATTGATCGGATCTAAAATCCTTCCATGGAAAGTGACCATGGAATCCATGACCAGAAATTTGAACACAGAATTTGAGAAAGAGTGTAGAGCCCAGATAAATTGCGGATAGAGCAGGAATCACCAGAGCCTGAGGGAGGGCAAAACAGTGGCAGGAAGCGCGGGGAAATTCAACTGAGAGCGTCGGCGGCGTTCCTTTTATATTCGAGAGAGGGGGTACGTGGCCGCAGTTCAATAAATTTATTGAACTGCAGGGAAGCGAGAACACTGGGTGAAAATGGGGAAAGTTCTGAGTGCGACGGAACGCTGTGGTGTTACGGGTCCCGTCTGACTGCCTCTATTCACCTAATCGCTCCCAAATTCCACAGCCCGCAGTTGTTCAACCGACATTCCTGGTTGCGGAAGGCTCCAAAAATCTGCGGCGAATGTGAACATTGGGCCGGATGGGGGCAATGCGCGGCTTCTGCCATGGTTGAAATCTGCGGTGCAGCATAGCTCTTGCGCCGTATTTTGCTTAGCAGTGGGTAATAAATGCTGAATTATCCCTAAGAATAAGGCAGTGGTGAATGGGGGATGTGAAACAAGACAGCGTAGGGAAGAGGATGGAGATGTGGCTAGATGTAGATGAAACCACAACGCATACGCCGAACGAGGAGCATCTCGTTAAAGAACGGTTAATACTACACCATTCCAAACAGAAGGCATACCTTTCGGCTAGCCACGTTTCCCACCGAGCACTGGCATTGGAACGTGTACTGAAATCATGACATGTGAAGGTCGGACGACCCAGATCCCGGAAGGCAGACATCGGCTGAGCCGGCGGCACCCACTGGAATGACCGTAAAGAAGACCCCCAATCGCGGCAATCGCTTCGCAGGTCTGCTATGTTATTATAAACGGAGGGAGCCAATGGGTGCGCCTGGCCTCGAGGAGCGGAGCACCGCGACACTGTCGCCCGCAGGAAGCAGCTGCGGTCACAGACGGGCTGCCTTAGCACCTTACCGAGCTCTGCATGTTCCAATTCCAGGGCATTTAATTTAATTTTAAACCGGTCCCAACGCAGCGAGAGCGGCAGTACAGAAGCCGCCTCCCTCGCGCGGTCGGTCTCGGCGATGACGTGGCACATGGGAGCACCAGGAAGAGTATCGCGTGTGGTTCGAACTTCGTACTCATAGAGGGCTACGGTTGACCGCGGGGCGAGTGGTAGATGCCGTTCCACCCGCCTGTGTGGCGGATTGTGGGCAGTTAAGTTACGAGCCAGGGTATTACAATATGCGAGGTACGAGTATCAAGTTGTAGCGTCTGTTTATAAGAGACTAGGGACGGATGATTTTATTTACATTAGTGTAAATATGGTGTGCGGGCGAGTTTGATTAGCGATTGAGGAGACTCCAGGTCAAGGCTCACGGAGATAGGAATCATGCGGGTATGCGAATACTAGTGCGAAGATGCAAGAAGACAGCGCATAGACGCGGTACGAATACTGCACTCGCAAGCAGGGAAAAGAAACGTCTATACATCGAAAAACGAACTCAGGCTACACATGTAAGTAACATCTACTTCTCATCCCCCGACCCCCGGCGGGGCACCCCGCCCATCTCCAAAACCGCCGACGGCGGCCTATCCACCCCACCCTTCTCCAAGTCTCCCACCCTTGGCGTCGTGCTGCCTCCCGTGTCAACACCCTCCCTCCCCCCCTCCTCACATGTCCCCTTCTCACCGGACGTCTCCCTCTCGCGGGCCATCTCCTCCTCCGCAGCCTTATTCCGCGCATCAACTACGCTCTTCCGTGCCTCCCACCCGCCCTCGAACCCAAACCACGTAAAACGTGCGCAGTGCGGCCCGCGCAGCATGATCACGCCCAGAATCCACACGTACAGCCCCATGTTGAGCGCCGCGGCCGGGCGCCAGCCGTATGTCGTGAACACCTCTGTTCCCGCCGCCGTGCCCATCAGTTGCCCGATGAACAACTGCGGACGAATGAATAAAATTAACTCGTGATCAGAACGAAGCGGACGCACAGAGAGGACGAAGACGGCGTTGAGCCGCGCGCGCGCCGAGGAGGATATGCTACCCACATCAAATTAATCAACAACGCCTCCGAACATGCCGTATACAATATAGACGCACCTAAACACGGAGGTGGCGAGCGACATCTGGAGCATCTGCCGGAAGACGTCGAGCCCCATGATCGCCACGACGACCGCTGCGACGCTCGTGTCCCCCGCCGCGACTTGAATCGCCTGGAAGCACAGGAGGAGGAGCACCGCCGCGAGCGACGCGTACCATGGGATGAGCCGGTCGATCGCGCGCCCGACGAGCGGGCCGCACGCGACGCCGAAGATCCCGATGAGCCCAAAGAGCCCGATCGTCAGTCTTAAACATCGCATCAGCCCGGAATATGTAGGGAGCAAAGAAGAGCGCACGTCGAGTAGAAATATGGTGGCCCGCCGAGGAGGAAAGTGAGCGTCACCCAGAAGTTCGTGAAGCACGCGCAGGACGCAAGGTTCACTAAGCATGCCTGGATCAAAATCGGCTCGGTGTACGCGAAGCGCGCCATGGTGCGCAGAATGCCCCAGTAGGTCATCTCCGTGTTTTTCGCGGGGTAGTCCGGGATAACGAAGTAGCTTGCGACGAGCACGAGGTATTGCACGCCGATGGCGAAATAATATCTGCGGTCCGTGAGTCTCGGAGGGATGTTGTAGAGGGAGGGATGCGCACACAACGCGCCAGGAGGTGAACTGAGCAATTATACCGGCTATGACGCGCGCTACGAGGATGCCAAACAGAAGGCCTGAGAAGACCACGGAGAGGGCGGCCGCGCGCCGTTCTGGCGGGGCGAGGTCCGCCGCAAGCGGCTTATCGCACCATGAATCAGCATGCACGCGACCCACATAGAAATGCACGAACTATAAGGATTTGCGGAGTGACAGAAACCACGCCGATGAGAAACGAGAGCACCTCGAAAACAACGAGGCTCGGCGTGATGGCCAGCCCAATCGTTAGAGACGCAGAGATGAGCGCGAGCAAAATGATCAGCTGCCTCCGCCGTACGAGGTCGCCGAGCGGTGAGATTAGTACGATCCCCGTCGCGTATCTGTATAGGGAATTTCAGAACGGAATACTCCTGGATCTAGAAGTACGCGTACCCCGCCTGTAGAAGCGTAGGGATGCTTGGGGGAGATGAGCTTATATTTTAGAGTAGGCACAAGGCGTACCGAGCGACGCGATTGTAATCCACGCCGAAGGATTCAGAGAACTGAACTGGACGTCAAAAATTAAAGCGAGAACAGGGGTACGAAGTCGCTCGAACCCACTTAGTAATGGCTGCATAAATTATCAGATGGTAGGACCACAGACAGCCCTCCGCGCACCTGGCAATAATACAAATTCGCGACAATGAACGTGCTCGCAAAGCCAAAAAGCACATTCAAAAGCAGCCCGAAGTGGAACGGTTTCTCTGCGTCGTATCGGAGTCGGCGTGGGATCGGGATGAAGCGGAAGTCGTGGGTCATCGCTTTTTCGTGGGTTGTTGATTTTTCGTGTCCTACCCCAGAATTTGCGCTGGGTTCGCGGGGCGTCGACATGGTGGGGACTCAGAGGTCGGTGACTGACGTTGCGGAGAACCGTATCCCGTCGGACTTGGGGCCGATGCCGGCAGTTGGGGCCGATCGTGCCGGTGGCCCGACGGAGAAACTTTTTTCCACGGTCGAATTGATGAACAAGATCCCGCGAGTGACGGGCGTTGAATTTTAATGCACATTGTGTTTTCAAGAATCCCCTTATTATCGGACAATGAAGTGTGCTAATTCTGTCTTCTCTTTGTGCAGGCTTAGTTTTAGGACCTTTGCTATGCTTATCCCGATGCAATCGCGTTCGGTCCCTAGTAGAAATAGCGTGCTCCAAACGGAATATACAAACCGGTCCTGCCAGCGTCTCCCGGCTGGCCATTCGTCCCACAGCAGTCAAATCTTTTTCAACCAAGGGTATGGGATAAGTTACCCGGCACCGGGTAACTGGCACACAATGTACGCACCAAATACATACCAGTACTAGCGGTGAGGCCCTCATTTTGGAAGCAATTAATCCTTTCAAGGTATATGGCGGTCAAGTTTTCGAGGTTTCAGTCAAGTTACTTCTCACCTCGGCTTTAACATCATTTCAACTTGAAATTTAGACCATTGAACAGAGCTTACCACTTTCAAACTGACTTTCAACCTTTGATATAGGGACTTGATATCCTCCCCCGTATTTCATTTCATACGTTCTCATTCCATCATGTAGGGCACGTACTTTCTGTCATTATTTCCTCCGCATTCCACCCACTGGCAGGGATCATTGATGAATAAAATTGACATTCGGCAACATAATGCTACTTACCTCATGGATAAATACTATAAGAAAGAAGAATGAAAGTGTGAAGTAGACTACAGTAGAGCGGGTCATAGTGCATAGCTTCAGTGGACCTGAACTCCTATGCATTATGAGAATTATGCACTATGGGATGCATTTACAGTGGGACTGGGCAGTTTGGTGGACCCCGAAGTCTATGCATTATGCACATTATGCACTATTAGCTTATGCATTATGATCCACGCTACTATACATGGTGACATGAGACGTGGCATTGTATCTCCTTACGCTTCTATGCTCTGCAATTGATCGCGAGTCTTTCCAAAAATTCCGTTAGTGCATTGATAATGAGCATATTTGTATGCTCTGCATTCACACCAAACCTGGCATCAATCTGAGCTACATCCTTTGTTTGCGAGGAATTTTCAAAGAGTGGCCTAGCATTTTTCCAGAGTTCCACTGCCTTGAGTAAATCCCCTCGTTGCTGTGCCAGATCCCCAAGACGTAACATGCAATTGGCCCTGCTGCAATGAACATCCATAAATGTGAGCCCTTCCAGTGCTACAATGAAAAGACTGTGTGCGGTCTCTTCATCTCCATTAGAAAGAAAGACATCTCCCAAAAACTGAAGTGCCTTGTGGAGTGCTAATTTATCCTGGGTTTTCTTTATGTACCCGAGGTAGACTACTGTCCAGTGAGATGCCCAATAAAATCGGTGACTCTCTACCGACTAGTATCTCCAAGCCTCTCCAGGGAGTAGATCACCTCCCGCCCCTGCATCCCCCAAGATGAGTTGAAGCACTCCAAGCACAGGGTTTTGGCCGCCACAGTATCTCCATCTCTCAGACGGAGGTTTGCTAAAGCATTGTCACAATGAATGATGTCGGTTGTCCCAACAGTCATGAGTATTCCTTTTGATATGTTCAAGTTCTGTTGCACATCATCGGTGGAACTACCAGTCCTCATATTGATCTCAGCAATATTGAGCAGGCCAAAAGCATACAAATATGACTGGTGCTGAATAGTAGGGTTCTGGAGAATTTCGGACTCAATCCTCCTCGCATCCGCATAATCTGATTTGAGCAGGTGGATCTCTGCCTCAGTATTCATGATACTAATCTCCATGCTACCACCAAGCAATGCACCGAGTTTCAGCAGTCCTCTTCCTCTGTCAAGCAGGGAAATGCTCTGTTTATAGTGACCCAGGCTGAAGCAACAATTAGCCTCAATGTGCAGTGCTTGGGCTTCCTCGTAACAATTTCCAGACACCTGAGCAAGTCTCTGTACATCTCGAGCATCTGTCTGAACTGCAGAATAGTTGTCATTTGACCACTTGATGTTAGCTGTAAAGTTCAATATCCTGCATTGCTGGCTGAGGTTCTCTGAGGATCTTGCCAAGGTGAGGGCCTTTCCGAGGAATTTCATAGCAGTGGATGGATTGCTCCTGCCATAATAAGAATAGTAATAGCCAGCTGCAGAATAAAATTTTGCGAAAGGACTTTAATGAAATTACAAGAGAAAACCTACATTCGAGAGCTGGATTATTGTAGTTGTGAAGATGAGATATTGCCTGAGTTATGAGGAGGTCAGGGATGGGTACTGGATGGTCATATCCTGAAAGAAGGCTCTCAGTGATAAATTGTGTCTCCAACTTGTGATCACATGGCTGAGGAAGAACATTGGGGATAATGTCCATCAAGTCGAGCCGACTAAGATCATGAAATCGGTTAAATGAGTTCAATGATATGGTGCACTCTATAGAATCTGATAGATTTGGGCTGTCTGGATGCAATCCTTCCTTGAGTAGTTGTCACAGGTTGCCTAAATTAGTGTTTATTTGATTTATCTTGGCTGCTATCTGAACCTGGCCACGGTAACTCTCATATAGACTTGGGGTTGATGGCTGCGGTACGGCCCGGCAAACTCGTACTCATGTACATTTTTTTTCTTCTCTTTTTCAGGTACCCCTGCCAGTTCCACGATGGCCTGACATATGGTCCTCTCATTACATCTTCTCTTTCCCTCTGCCACGACCGCACAGTGTTCCGACTTTGATGCCGAACCTGCCGGATGTTCTTAGGTGTGATGCCGTTGATGCTTCTGGGTCAATGTTGAGAATTAAGGAAATCTGTCTGACCAGAACACAGATCTACATATTTTAACAGATTTCGTGTATTTCCGCACCTGTGGAAGTTGATAAACATGTTTGAAAATCGAGTCAACGAAAGTGGCCGGCAACTTGGCAAATCGAGCTTGGGAACATATTGATGGGTCGATGCGCACCACCACGGTGAACGATGGCGGGGACGGGCATGAGCGGCGACGAAGCCTCAATGCGGCGGCAAAAAACGATGCAGAAAGCAAAGGCAGACAAAACTTTGGAATAAGGGGTACAAGGATAGTAAAACAATGAAAGAGGGAGAGATCTTCGACGCTGTATATGCGGAAACGACGACATGGGAAGAATGCCAACTCCGAGACAATTAGCTCCCAATGAAAACGAGGGCGTGCCGGGCATCACTGGTGCTCGAAAGATCACGGGCTGCTAGAACACGATGCAGCGCAAGCCCACAGTGTGCCACAGACTGAAAGAATTTGGAAAGAATGTCACTTTTTACTAATGTATCGACACGCACGTATTCACCAAAAAATAGAAATACACCCGTCGGCTCACTTCCTGCTCCCCCATCCTGCACTCGGCCCTCACACATTATCCCGCTTCCTGCACTCTGTGGTGGCCCAGCACGATGTCCACGCATCGTGTTCTCGTGTCCCTTTCTCCTCGAGGTAATTGATTCTCTTGTATTTCCGCACTATTCGAAGATGCATTGCAATATGGTTGCGTGGTGCAGAGACTTGAGCCGGGAGAGTGGCTTTGGGATTTGCATCACTTACTTATAATTTTCCAGGCCTTTGAATCAGCGCAAAAGCCCAACTGTCATTTTGACTTGTAGTACGGCATTTAAAACTTGAAACTTGACCCTGTTTTGAGCGTGATATCCTAGCGGCATTCTGGCGGGAATATTGAGTCATAATCAAACCATATTGAGTCTCAGGATTGAGAGCAACGACTCGGAGTGATGGTGAGTCGCGGGCAAACGGTGTTCGAGGGATGCAAGAGGGCCATGCGGAAGACATGCAGAAATTCCTTGACAAGATGCACAGACGAGGTCACGCCTAGAGCAAAGTGTGCGCGTCAAGCCTGAGTCACACTATATTTGTACTATGCCATGTTTGGCGGATTCGCGACCTGTGGCCACGCGATGCCCGGCATGCCCTTGCTTTCACTGGGATTAACTACTTAGCTTAAACTTAGCTAATCGGCCGACTTGATGGCCAGCTAGGGTCGAATCGCGGATCCGGACATGAGAATATCGGAGATATTGGAGACACATGTGGTACATCGCCGATGTTGATACAGAATTGATGCATGGCGAAAGACACATTTGAGACGCGTATTGAACAGATGTGATCGTGTTAGGCTCGGGAGTTACAGACCGGCAGCGGCATTTCGGTGCTTAACGGTGCATCACAGAAGGCCAATGGAATTCACCCTTTGTTCGATCGCGTTTAGTTGCGCAATCAGGAAATCTAAATGGTTTGAATGCAGCTTGTCAAACACATAATATGTCGCACCCGATCGATCAAATCATCGTACCTACGACGCAGCATCGACTATGTTCGTGTCAGCTCAAAAAGTGCAGAAAGCTCAATATACTGACAATGTAAATCAGGATCGGCCATGAACAGCCTGTGTGCGGTCAACGTGTGCCGCCAATGCGGACCAAACAGTTGAGTCTGAAGTGTTCGTCGTAGGGCGACCACCACTCCTTGAAACAAGGGAATCACTGCTTCCTGACATGCGACTGCAGGAGATCGTCCTGGAAACAAAACAATGTTGATCACACGTTCAAATATAATTGCAAAAAAATTGTCCGGTGAAATTTACGGTGATTCGCACTACCTAAGATCGCAAGGGCAGAGTTTTCGGGCCTCAAGGTATGTTGTGAATGCATGCAGCAAGTCCTATTGACAAAGCAGAGCACGACTATGAGTTGAGAAGCTGGACACATTGAATATCAGATTGAACATTGCTGCATCACATTACATTTTTGAAGATTGCAGTTAGAACATCGAGATTATTTCACACCTCTGCGTTAAGGTGGCAAGCCGCTCTTTAGCAAGTGTCAGCTGGAAGGCCATGATCAATATTGTAATGCAATCCAGGCAAACAGATGACCAACAATTAGGGCAATGAAGACTAGAGTGTTCAGGCGTTTGAAGATGCGACTCCATGCTAATGGTGACGCGATCATCCGTTAGGCCTGGTAGTGGCTAGACAACGTGGAAGGCCAATTAGAGAAACACATAGGAGTGGGTAGCCTGGGAAATATCTTTTGCCTAGAAACGACGGACACATTTCAGCAAAGGCACACCAGCAACAACTCACCATTGAACGTGTTCCCTGCAACGACTTTGAATCAGCATGGATGAACATTAAAACCACCAAGCTGCTGGTATGTACCTCACTTTCATCAGAATGGTCTCGCGCTGAATGCCGCCACAGCGAAAGCTTTGGATACCTGGACAGAATCCACGAAAAATACAGATGCCACCAGGGAATATATGCACCAGGAAGCATTTATCGACGCGAGTGCCTGTTATTGCGCATGTGTATGCCTGCTAAGAGGGGATCAGCCTAGCATTCTCGGAGTAAAGAAGACTGATGAAAAAACAACCATGAGCTGCTCAGCTGGTTAGATTTAGATCTTGAAGACTGAGACAGTAGCTCGGGACATGACGGTTAAAGACCAAAAAAGAAGATGGCATCAGGGGCGTGATGGAAACATACGACCAATCGAGACGTGCATCATCTCGGGGATTTCCGAAACGGCATCTACTGTGATCGTGCACAAATGCTGCTACGTATAGCCGGATTACGTGGATGCACGAGAATTTACCAGAGCCGTTGCATACAAGAAAAATAAGTGAGCCACCACTGAGCTCAAAGAGTTCCGAAAGGGGAGATAAAATGAAATTGACTAAGCCTATACATAAAGGAAGGAGCATCGAGAGAATTGAACCTGCACAAGCTCGAAGAAACGATTATGAGAGCAAAACACACCCACCAAAAGATCACAAAAAATGAAGGAAATTTAAAGGACAGCCACTAAAAGCACTTCAACATAGCCGCTAAATTCTATAGCACAGCCGCAATTTTTTTTTACAAACTTAGATTTGGACACTTTTTAACTAGACTTCAAAAACCTCATTTCAGTTGATCAAAAACGATCACATAAGTACTTGTAATCCAAAGTGAATGAAAATGCTTTTGCAGAGGTTGAATAAGAGCAGCTGAAGGTGGGCTAAATTGCAGAAGATGTTCTCGGATGGGTACCAGGACCTTCAGCCGCTTATTCTCATCAATATAAGCTAAGGCCGTTCCAAGCAAAGTGGCCTTGCATCCTAGGATATCCCGGATAGAGAGCATGCTTTGGACGAGCTCCACATCGGACAGCCCATCTGGTAGAAGTAGATTCAGCAAGTCTTTGGCACCTGGGAGGGAGCTCATCTGGGGACTTGAAAGAGATAACACAATAGATGCATCCAAACTGAATCTCTTATCATGGCTGCTGGATAGAAGTGAGGTTTTTTCTGTCTCCCAACAGCTCAAGTGTCAGCACAGCAGCTCCTCGGGTTCTTGAAACATGACTGAGGCGACTGGACGAGGGAAAATCAGAGTTGAAAGGGACAAGCAAACAAGCAGCTGGAGTATAGACCAGAATAGTATAGAGAATAGTAGAATGATACAGGGTTTATATACAAGTGCCAAGGGATTTATAGGGGGTTAGGGGGTTTGGTGTCTGTGGTAACAGAACACATAGGGTTAATGCGCAATATTAATACCGATCGTTGTTCCTAGGATCGGGATGCGGAGGGGTTGAGTCCGGAATAACAGAGTTGAACTCCGGGATAACAGAAAAGAATTCCGGATCATGACATCAAGACAGTGGAGCAGCCTTCGGTATCAACCTATGGACAATGAGATCCACTGCCAATGGCATGTTATCTGTGAGTTGAAGAAGGCAGTCAACATCTTCGCTTTCATGAACATCTTCTGCAATGTCGAAAAAAGTCTGCCAGACGCATCATGTGTCAAAGGTTTCAAGGGCTGCAGGAAGGGATGAGTCCAGCGAACTTGTGCTAGTCTCTCTGCACCTCGCAGTATTACCTATGAGCACAACAATCAGTTTGACTTCAAATAGAATAAAGGGGTACACACAATCAATGCCAAGTCCTCAATATTGGCAAGTGAGGACAGAAACTCTTCAACACCACCTCGTGAATCCATTGGCTCCCATGGTGTTTCAAGATTGTCCAAAACCAAGAGTAACGAAGGCCCACCAGAGAAATATTGAAGCACAGGCTTTTTAAGATCCTTTCCTAGCTCCAATCCTATTTGAGCCCCAAGGAGTGCAGCTATTCCAATGCTAGTGTTCATAGAATCACAGGCTACAAAGAACCGATGCTCATATTTGCTTGTAATGTCAGGATGGTGCAGAGTGGCCTGTGCAAGACTTTTTTTTCTCATTCCACCTGCACCCAGAATTTCAATGCAAGGTGACTCTTCTTAGAGACTCTTACAATAATCTGAAGTTCAGAATCATGGCCATGGAAAATCTGGGGCTTGGAGGGAAGCATAGAAAATGAATTGGAGCTTTCGAGGATGGTGTCGGTTTGCTTCTGATCAGATATGTGGGGATTTACCTGTTTTGTGACCCATTGATATATTGATAGATCTGTTTATGGTGTGAGGGAGTTGAACTCAGATGGGAACAATCTATGCACAGAGGATGACCTCTCAGACATTGTCCCATCAGATAGAGTGGAAATAATTTCGAGAAGTTCTTTGTGCATAATGTCGGACCTCTTGTGCATGTCAGGAATGCTGCTGAATATTGTAACCTCAGTCTAATGCATGATGAGTGAATCTCTGTACATGATATCAATGGCTGGAACTTTACCTTGAACACATCCAGAGCTCGCTGTAGTCCTTCATGGCAATCCTTGAGCATACTGCTCATCTCATGTTGCCGGATTTTTTTTTGGATTTTGTTTCCATCCTGCTGCACCTCCACAAAAGTATGAATCTTGTGCAGTGTCCTGAAAACATGTCAACGGTGAATAGAGACTAATGAGTGTCCAATATATTCAGTAAATTTCCCAATATGATACACAATCACCGGTGTCAGGAATCCTGTGGTTTCAAACATGATGTGTAGGTTGATAATGGCATAAAGGAGTCCATGAATGTTTTCTGTGAGCTGGGCACAGTCCTCTTTGTTCATCTTCACTTTCTGGGATATGAAGTCAGTGCGAAAGCATATCAAACTAACTTCAATTACCTGGAGTGTTCTAACCAAGGAGAGGGTAGTGTTACCTTGCTTGTCAAGGTCTCTCCACACTCATAATTGGCTCTGATCTTGCCCCACCCATTGATCCTAGTTCTCCTGAGCCGATCATACAACTTTGCTGTCCTCGTTTACATACGGTGGGTAAATTCACGGGTGTTGCACAATTATTACGCATTACCGGCTAGTATTGCCACCCAGGTGCCCACACACAGCAATCTGCAGGACCAAGACAATTGAAGAGTGCAAGCAGGAACTGGAAAGACACCAAGTTACACTTATTTTTGTCAAGCAAGGTCTCTTCCGACGTAGTCAGATCCCTCTCTAGTTTGAAATAGCTCGCAAAAACAGGGTGCCAAATGCGTTGTTTAGCTCATTCAAGAGTGATATAGCCTGAGTCAAATAGGCTACAATGATTTCAGCTGGGAAGGGTTGATGGGGCATTTTTTAGAATGGTGGGAGACTGATGGAGATGAGCTGCTTTATACGTCCACATCTATCGTCTGCTGCGTTGCTTTGATGGTCATCCCGTGAATGTGTCAATGATGGGCAGCAGATTGTGTATGATCAAACCTATGTAAAACATTTCCTGGTTTTACAGACCAGCCCATTCAGTACTCAACATATTGCTAGTCTGAAGGCTCAGTTGTAGTTCTCGCTCTTAACAGCGTGTTTACCGCCATGTTGGCTAAAATCCATGAGATGACGTTGATAAGCCGCCATAATTTTGACTATTACAACCATGGGTTACACGACCTTAGCGCGCATCTAGAACTAGCATGAGCTCTAAATGACTAGTTTAGGACTAAAACCGTTACAACAGACCCTATAAACAAAGAGGTTAAATTATCCACTCTGCGAACGATGGTTGGAGGCCAAGGCAGCACTACAATCAGTACTTTATCCTAAAGTATTGCCTTGTTTATGCCGAAGTAAAGACGCGACGGATCACGTGAACCGGTCCGAGTGTAGCTGTACAGGAAGTGGCTGTCAGACTTAGCGCCGAGGTCAGAATAGGCCGGTCGGACCTAAAGTCATCACAATTTGTCAGACTCAGGATCATTCCGGGGCTTCGGAATGTTAAACTTTCGAACCACTCAACATAGAGACATGTGAAGGGTACTGGCGTGGAGCTAAGATAAAGCTCTACTTTATCCACAATATTAGTAAACAACGGGGCCGGGACTTTAAGAGTCAGGCTCATGAATAACCTCGTTCAAGAGAGGATTTCAACTTGCGATTGAGTTACCAAGACCGCAACACCGCCCGGCTGACATGCCAGGACAGATAGGGACCAGGCCAGCCAATTAGAGAAATAGCGCAGGACAAATAATATATCAGATAACATGCCGAATATCCATTTGTATACCAATGGTAGTGTCATCACGTAGTGTAACATAATTAGAGTAGTATAAAGGCAGGGCAATTCTAGAGGTTTAAGCACTGAATCCCACCCCAACTTACCAGAGGCAACCACCATTGCCCCTCTGTACCAACGGTTTCGATTTAGGACTTACGCTCCGAACACCCTCCTGTCTGGAGAACATTTGTGAATTTAAGTTTATCTTTGATCTATTTTGTGCAGGCGGTGAAGAACCGTCTTGAGTACCTATCCGGTGTGTGTGTGTGTGTGTGTGTGTGTGTCTGTGGCCCAAAGGATCTGATATCCAACCAAAACCTGAACTTAAGTTCAACCAAATTCGCCGGCTTCGTGTCGTTATCGTCTTTCAGCAGAAAAGCTTATAATCTCAAACCCACATACTTGTGTTCAGCTATTGTCAAAGCACGCGTAGAACCGTACAGTCTGAAGTACATTTTGCGGAACCATACCCAAGGCTCTTCAACACAACTTTACTCATAACAATCTCAAACTCTGGTTTCCTTAGACCCATATTTGTGTCTAACAAGACCTGAATTCGTCGGATAAAGATCAGAGGTGTGACAAAGGAGTGTTTAGTGGTTTAATATTTCATTATTGGGGCTTGTTTGCACTATTCTCAATTGTTGAGCTAGTTGCTGCATCCTCTTTCAAATAGTGAGGTTTTGTTCATTTTTCATTTGCACGCTTTGAGTTCGAGCAACCGTTTCAATGTCCCCGAACTATGTTGCCAACTTTGATTGGCATGTTGTGGACCTCAGACCTGGCGCTCATCTCAGGGCCGCTCGTGCACATCAACTCTGTTGAATTTTGCTTGACCGCTCCAGGACCGCATGCACTTTTCATCCTCCCGCACCCCGACGGGATAAAACTAGGAGTTTACACAAGGAGCGGCGTGATTAGTACTCGAACGAGGTAAGTGCTATGGGCACTAATTGTGTGACACAGCCGTATGTGGATGACCGCTGATGACCATGAAACACACCGGTTGCATAGATAAGAACTGGAGTATTTGTTCCACCACAGAATGGCACGTGAAAATGGAGGCAGAGAAACTCCCTGAGACGGTAGAATCTCGAGCAAGCAGCCGAGTTCAACTTGAAGACAAAATCGACTATCCTATTTCCACAGCCATCTCTTGCTTCATTTGGCTGCCACAAAACTGGCAGCTATGGACCTCAGGCCGGGGATACAGAGCCTGCTGATGTCATGACCTCATCACTTAACCACCATCACGCAAATTGGCCGACACCCTGCTCGGCCCTGGGGGAACCCTACCCTCCAGGGTGTACTTCACCGACATGCTGGGACCATGTAACGATCCATCACCGACACCTCGAGACCCTTCTAGACTCTGCCCTGGCCACGCTTACACTGATCCGAGAGACGACTATCATACAACCAAAAGCCTTCACTCTGCACATGCTAGGGGTCCTCAGGGTCCTGAACCACCACATCATACCTTCGCCCTCCACTGCACCCACGACCACTCCCACATCTGCACCCACCACGCCCCAAAACTGCCCAGTTGCTGCCACGTATGCATTGGCGGCTCATCGGACCACGTCCCCAGTTACCTCCGAAAATCATATACTCAAACAATCCGACTTTTCGCGACCATCCTCACCTCCTACATTCCCCCACGCCGCTGGTAAATCACCGAGGGATTCATCTCCCACCCGAGTCGTTGTTCGCTTTGATAGACAAGCCACCCAAAACTGTCCACCACCGACTCAGGTCTGCCCAATGACAATATACTCGGCAGTCGACAAGGCCCTCTCTGGCCTGATCAGGGGATCTGGGTTCCTTGCCGGTGCCCAGTGGACGCAAAACGGCAATCTTGTCTTACATCCTACTCTGGATTTCTGCACAGCAAAGTTCATTGCTGAGCAGTGCGACCTGATTTGGGCCGTCATTTGCCCCCTCATGGGGCGGAAGGAGAAACATCCATGTCCCATCTTCGACACAGACGAAAAATGACACACAGTAGTGTTTCATGGTGTCCCGATGCTAGCTGCCCGTCGGACAGAAGCTTTCACTCCGTCAATTGTTCGGGCATGGGCAGCACTGCGTGGCGAAGTGATGGGACACGCTGTGCTCTGCCGCCCAGAGGATTTCCAGACCAGGCACTCAGTGGCTTTGCAAGTCTCCCTCTTGTCAGAGGCTGATGCTCGGAAGTTCATTGAAAATGGCGGGTACATGTTGGGCGCTTGTTGCAGAGTGTCACGCTATGTCGAGAAACCACGCAAAGCTTCTTCCATGTCTTAGTCCCACTTCTCCCACATTATTCCTCCCCATACCATTCTTACTGACCCGCCTCCATTGCAATTGGTCTTTTGCGGGACCCCCCGCTATGGGTGTGCCCCCAGGGGCAGCCCTTAGTTTTGCCGAACTTACACACCCATAGAGCACTTTACTTCTTATGACTCACCTACCTTTACCAGTGCACGAGAGGTCCTAACATATTGTACGTGACAAAGGGGAAATAAAGTTGAATGAAAAAACAAAAAAACAGAGCCTGCATTTTATTTTTGAATTCTAGATGGACAGCTCAACTTTCAACATTTGATTGATTGCAATTGGATGTTCAGTTCAACCTTACATTCACACATTGCTCTCTTTCAACGCACTATTTATCATATTCCCAGCCCTACGTCTTACTGAGACGTGCAAGTTTTCCGTGTCCAAGACTACCAAGAATCCTGAGAGGTTGATATTTGAACAGAGCACCCTGCGCTCACCATTACCTGTACAACGTGGGTGGTGCTGATAGAAATGCCACGAAACATGATTGTGGGCATGGTCTGATCATCATAATAAGTTCCATGGAAGAAGCAGAAAGAGTCGCTAAGAAATTGATGGCATATAGAATACACCTGAGAAGATTGCACACCGCTGTTCATTCCCTGTATTTCTTTCTGTAACAGTAACTATGCTTCCTCCCATGATGTTTTAATCACTGTGACTCTGCTCGGCATGGCAAACTTGATCTTGCAGCTCCATCCTCGGTCATTCCAATGGTAAAATACTGTTATATCCATGCACTTGGGCTTGGATACCCCCGGTCACACTCCGGTCACACTCTGCTTCCGGTCCTCCGAGACCTTCGGAGTTCTGTCACATCTCGGGTTTTCACGCAATGAAGGATTACTGAGCGTTTCCTGTCTATTGCTTCATCTTCTGTCCTCCCCTTCTGTCCTCCAGATTTCAGACCTTCGGACCAGTCCGGAGCTGGCTCGGATGGTCTTGGACCATCGGGCCTATTACTCTACCACATATTACTAAGTTTCCCTTTATCTGTTTATCCGATCTTCTCAACTTCTCGTTTATTGTCTTGTCTTACTCAGCTAACTTCTTTCTCCATATATGGACTCTCACGTTACATTACCTTATTTAGCTTAACAATAATGGACTTGGTATAAATACACTCCAATATCCTCATGTACTTCAGCTGTAAAATTAATGTTGTTTCCATGTTTCCTCTCATGGACTGAGGCCACTTCATCATCTTGTCTTTGGCTTGACTCCGGAGTTGCACCAAACCTCTGGACGTCCTCTCCATCCTCCGTCTTGACTTCCCCTCCATCTCCGACCTCCGACCTCCGGTCCTCCGGTTCCCACGCTCCTCCGGTCCTCATCTGTCTTCCCTGGATCGTATCTGCAGACCTTCCGTTTGTTTCTGGAGTTCTTCCAGGAGCAGGGCTCCGACCGGGTTGCCATTTTCGGAGTAGCCCCTGTTGGCTTGGCAATATGCCATGGAGTATCTGTCCTTCTGTTTGTCTTGGCTTGGATGCCAGACTGTTGCACACCCTTCTGAGCTGTGGTGCTTGCGAGAATAGCTGACATCTTTGTACTCCGGTCCTGTTCCCGTCTCCGGTTTCCGGACCCCTGCGGGCTCTGGGTCCTTCCTCCCTCTGGCTCAGGATATAGCAAATACACCCGGAGCAAGAGTTTGAAGTTCGGTTTGACCACTGGGTGTGTTGAAGGTCAGACTCTACCGGAAGCCACCTGAATGAAAAAGTTGCATGAGGAGTTGTCTTGTGGTAACAGCTTGCAAATCGAATGGGCGTGAATTAGCATGCCGCTCCAGCTGATGTCAGAGGACTTTCTTCAGCGGGATGAATGGGGAGATAGATAGGGGATGTTAAGATGTCACAGGCCATTGTAAAAGCTTAGAGAATTAAATGCACACACAGCAGGGGGCATAGACAGTGACTTGCAAGCCACAGAGGTGCAGATCACGTGCAGGCCAAGTACTAGTCTGGAGATGTCATGATCCGGAATTCTTTTCCGATATCCCGGGGTTCAACTCCGTTATTCCGGACTCAACCCCTCCACATCCCGATCGTAGGAACAACGATTGGTATTAATATTGCGCATTAACCCTATGTGTTCTGTTACCACAGACACCAAACCCCCTAACCCCCTATAAATCCCTTGGCACTTGTATATAAACCCTGTATCATTCTACTATTCTCTATACTATTCTGGTCTATACTCCAGCTGCTTGTTTGCTTGTCCCTTTCAACTCTGCTTCTCCCTCGTCCAGTCGCCTCAGTCGCGTTTCGAGAACCCGACGAGCCGCTGTGCTGACAGGAGAGGATTTTCTCTAAAATGAACGAGAAATTGCAGGAGTGCAATTGGTTGGAATATCAATAAAGATTGTGTTAAGTTGAGCATCCGGGTATAGCTAATGGTTGTATTGATTGGAAGAAATTCCCACCTTTGGGCCCGCATACTTTACGCTTCAACACTGGTCCTTGCTTTTCGAACAGCTTCCGCTGTTGTGGAATGAAAAAAGCATATTTATTCTTGCATGATCCTGAAGGTTGATTAATTGATTATGGCTGTCCACAGTAGCCTTTTTCGGCTCCTTTTTATGCTCCTTTTTACTTGTTTTTTTTGCATCCTTTTTGTCTCTTCCCCGCCATTTGGGTAAAAAGGAAGTAAAAAAGGAGCTCAAAAAGAGCCACTGTGAACATCTAAGCACTGGGATTTGGCAAAAAGGAGTCAAAAAGGCCCTCTTTGCATCTACAGTTGGTTCATGGCACGCCTCGGCGGTGGACTCAGATTCAAAGTCCGATGTGTGTGCCTGTTACTGAATATGCCACTTGCCTCAATGCACATACATGTTGACGGGTGGCCTATGCGCTGTCCTCCTTGAAGAGCTCCACATTCACCATCGACATATCTTGTGCCAGCAAGTTTGACATTGTGCTCTGGACCTCATGTCGAACTTGTCAAGCAACACAGAGTCTTCGTCATTGGCCTCGCCTCAGACGATGAGACTTTGAGCTCACTCAGTGAAATATCAGTTCTCACCCCAGATAGCCCAGATATTAAGATCTACTCAGTTGCTTCTTCCTCCTCTTCATTGGAGTCAGCAGCCTCGGATATATCCCCTGGTGTAAAAGAGGAATTCTATCTCAGCTACAAGAACCATTATTGGGCACTAATCTATGAAATTGAAACCACTTGTGTCCTTGAGCCGGGGCCTCTGGTCCCTAAAGTGTCTCAATTACCCCTTCTTGATCATTTCCAATAATATAATATCAAACCCTGGCACCATAAACTGCAGGTGGACCCAAATGTGTTTGATTCCTTGGTCACACTGATCAAGGACGATCTGATTTTGTACAACAACTCGAAAAACCCGCAGTTCCCTGTTGAAATCCAGCTAGTTGTGTTTCTATTTCACGCTGGACAATATGGAAACACAGTGTCCCCATACAATACTGCCAATTGGGCCAAGATGTCTGTCTGCAGAGTGGACAAGTGCACAGACCAAGCTCTGGTTGCAATCCTCGGTCTCCACGACAATGCTGTCGGCCTGCCAGAGGGCAAGGAGAAGGAGGCTTCCAAGTGATGGGTTGAGAGAGAAAGCTGTGTTGAATGGCGGGATGAATTTTCAGTCGTTGATAGCAGCAAGATCCCATTCTACGAACACCCGGGCTTACACGGTGATGCCTGGTTTGACAAAGACAAACAATATTCCATTGACCTACAAGTGAGTTTTTATCGGATCTAAATACAACTGCCGTTCAATTTGCGTAAGTTGTATGCACACCAAATAATTTGATGATATGTGATTATCTTGTCATTCATATGGTGTGATGCGGACTGTGGTTCCACAATACAAAATAAATGGTATTCACTTTGTAGCTTGTTTGGCCATTACTGTACCTGTATGTACTGAAGCAACGTGTCACGTACCGTGACTTCGGACCCCGTCGACTTCCAAGTATTTCCGAATCGTTCCTATTGGGTCCCTTTTTACATTATGACACAGCTCCACACTATGATATCCCTCCCTCGGAACCTTCGGTCCTCCGACAGCTCCGCCACAGCATTGACTCGTATGTACAGCAGCGACTCATCGCTATCACGGAGCCTCGGTGCTCCGACGGCACCGACACTTAAGTAATAATATAGACTTTAGTATAAATAGCATTATGTACATCCTGTTCTAGTCAGTTTGAATATCGACTAAGACTTCCTCCATATCTTCATCCTCGCTTCGGTCTTCCGTCGGCCTCCGCTATCCTCCCTTCGTCGGCCTCCGACCTTTTCCGAAATTGGACACGGGTTGTAGAGAAGGGCGCAGTGCACGAGCTGAAGCCAAGTCCACTCTGTCCCCGTCGGCTCCGTCTCGGTCCCGACTGGACTTCGCACTTTCCACGCGAAGTCCATATCTTGTGTAGCGTTCACTCCTCGCTCACATTCAACATTGTCTTGACAGGACCCCTCGGATCCGATCGGTCCCGACGGCGATCCGGTACTTGACACAACGGTAGATTGACCGTGACATTTCTGTTGCCTTTTTTAAAGGCAACGGCCATTGTTGTGATCGTGACCGTTGCCCAAAAAAGCAACGGGGAGTGGACCGACTGTGCGGAGCCACCAAATTTACCAAATTTTTTTCAATGTCACAGTGTTTGAAAAGCAACGGACTTCATCGTGATCGTGACCCCGGGGAAAAATTGCAACGCAACGGCCCCCATCGTGACTGTGACCATTGCTTCAGTACATACAGGTACAGTAGGGGGATTAATATGAGATATACATCAGTGGTGTAGGTGGCTGTCACAGACGCGGTGTGTTCCATGGAGGTGTGTGTGTGTGTGATTTTGTCTTGCAAGAGACAAGAAGATGGTAAATCACCCGTAGCCCTAGTATTTAGTATGACAGTCTGAAGTCAGCCATGCACCACCCTTATCTCCAGCCTTGACTCCAGCCATGGTTGGCTACAACCATGGCTATAGGACTATATACCACCCTATACCGCCTATACACCATAGCACTGTCCCCGTCCTTTAACCACGTTGGGGGGGTCCCCGGAATCTACCGTGAATTAAAATATGAGTAGACACAAAATATAAACCGATTTTATTTGGCAATGTTTTTGTTCCGCGGCATCACTAAATCTACTGTCCCGATTCGGAATCCGCAATTACTCCAAAACAATATTTCTCATTTGGATTGCCACGTGCTAGCTACTGGCCAAAAAACTCGTCCAAATTCTCTGCACTCTCCTCCGCCAGCAGCTCCTGCGAGGACCCCTGATTTTCCCTTTGAAGGCTAGGTCCCAAACATCCCAAATCTCCCAATTTTTGTCCAGACACATTTTGGCCGACTTTGGGCATTTTTTGTCTGGACAGGGCCTAGCCTTTGCTGATTAATCATCCCTAAAAAGGGCACTTCTAGCTCCCACACATCTAAAAACGATCAAATTTTCTTCCCACCGTTTCGTGCCGTTTTAACCACATTGGACGCATTTGCGGCCCATTTAAGGTAGACGTCACTCAAACACGACTTACATCCCAAATATGGGCAAAGACCTGAAACAAATGCGCCGGATATTCCATAGGCTGTTTCCGGCTTACCCGTGCCTAAAATCTGTGGAGATACATGCTACCTATTATGTGATATACTCCAATATATGATTATGGCTGTGAACAAAGAAGAGTTCGAGTTTGAAGTTGGGATCAGCAAAGGTTTCCCACGACCTTCGAGAACCCTTGCGATATTAACTCCTCCTTCAGTTTTCACTTCTGTCAAAATCTGTCTCATTCGGAGATAGAAAAGAAGGGTTTCTATAGATTTTAGGGAGGGATAAGGCTTAATTTGTGTGCTGATTATCTGGCACATTTGTTTCAGGTATTTGCCCATATTTGGGACGAAGTTGTGTTTGAGTGACATCTACCTTACAGCGAAAGAAAACCTACTTTCCACCCACTCCTGGCCAAAAAAAATCTTCACCCACCCAAATTTTGTCCGGACAAGTACCTGGCATTTCGACCCTCGAGCTTCGATTTTTGTCCGTTCAGGACCTAGGTTTGAGGTCCAAATCTCAATTTTTTTGTCCGACACCAGACCTAGCCTCCAAAGGGAAATCAGGGGTCCTCTCCTGTGCTGTCGTCAGCGCAGAATTGTTCCACTAACAAGCCGCCGAGTCGCTTGTGCCAATCCACCTGCTTCAATGTGTATGTGCAGGTCCCAGCCGCCACCTTGGGCAACACGTCTGTCCGCATCCTCACGCCTGGGTGGCGGTGCTGCCACCTTCGCCTGCTCCGCTCGCTGCTCTGTTCAACGCCGATGGCCTTCCCTTCAGCCTCTGCTCTGTTGAATACACCAGGGTTATGTGATGAGGACCTGCTTCCAAAGGCAGTGGTTAAACCTCATCTGTCTGCACAGCAGATAATCACTGAAAGAAGATTTTCACCACTATATGAAGTAGATATACATGGTTCCCTGCTGAATTTTGCCCTGCAGGCTGAAAAACATCAATGAATAATTAGCAGCCATGTTGCAAAGCTCCCTGCTTCTTGATCACGGTATGAGCTGCCTCAGTTTTATTTTGCATCTCTAGAGAACTGGCGGAATCGGCGGAATTACCCGCGGAATTCATCCAGGTTTCGAGTGATGTATATACCTTGGTGAACAAGCACGAAGAGTTAATTCTACCACAGATCACAACATTCCAACCTTCATACACTGTGCAACATGCTTGAAATGAAGGGCAGATATCACACCATATAGTGCATGCCACACTTCTGGGCTCCTGTGCCTCACCTGCACAGATCCAATTTCCGCGGTGGATCTACGCAGCACAGTGTCCAGTCATTCCGGGGCGCATAGATTGTGCCGAGGCAGTGTGCTCTCGTCCAGGAAACCTTGAAATCCAACATGCAAGCACATCTGTCTATTTCTCCATCAGATCCTCAGTACACCCCCGCGGAGGAGCCATTTGTGTACTCGGAGCAGAGGTATGTGTTCCTTGGCCATTATTCGATGGCACGGGGCAATTTCCCTTCTACACAATAAAGAAAAGCAGCCCATCTAAATATTCCTGTGATGCATAATCGGGGTCCCTTGCATTGTCAGCTGATTCCTGAAATGGGGAAAAATACCACAGTCCACTCTTTGTCCATTGAGCTCCCGAAAATGTATTGCCCTAGGAAAAACAGATGGCAAGGTCATGCATGTCTTCTATGTCCAAGGATTGAATTGGACAGGTATTCACGTGTTCACGGCGCTATTGCGCCGTTCTGATGTGTTCCCTGGTCAAAAATAGTCCGCTGCACATTTGAAAACTGACTCGATCGCGCCTATAGATGAGGTAAACAGATGAGAATTGAGGCTGGGACAACTGTTCTAGTCGCGGGGATCAAAAAGTGCCTGAAAGGAAGAAAAATCTGTTCGCGCCTTATGTTCCGCAAATGGCTGTAATACAGTATTTACTATTCACCTACCTAACAGCCAGAGAAGGAACCAGGGCTGCCTGGAGGGCCCTATCTATTTTATAATATCATGCCTCGGAAAGAGGAGGCAGGTAAATTGCCGCGAACAAAAAAAAATGCATTCATCGGGAATCAAACTCACTCACAAAATGCCATGTTTGGCTCTGCTTGGTGTGGGAAAGTTGCATACTTTGGTGAGACTCTGCACCATTAGGGCGCTTGAGGACCCACTACCTAAAGTTAGTGGGCATTCACTGGAGGCCTGCGGCCGATCTCTTCAGTCTGAAGAGAACGGTCGCAGGTGAGTAACTTGTACTTCTGTCAATATATTCAGTCTGAAGAGAACGGTCGCAGGTACCTTGAACTCTTGACCTACAACAACGCGCACGGTTACGAGGCGATGGCATACCTGTTACAGTAAAGAACGGATAAGTAGGGTAAGGAGAGTGGCAACGGGCGTGGTGGGAGAGCGAAAATTGAGTTTGAATCGGAGTTTGAAATTGATCCAAAGAGGAGCGAAAGAGGAGAGCGAAAAGGAATGTGAAAAGGCCCTTTTAGGAAAATGGGTACATTTTTGAAAAAGGGCCTTTTTGGCTTCCTTTTTGTGCTCCTCTTTGCTTCCTCTTTGAAAAGGAGCGAAAAAGGAGCGAAAAAGAAGCGAAAAAGGAGCGAAAAATGGCAACCGTGAACAGCCCTATCGACTGCCTCCGAAAGGCTTGGCGAAGGTTTCTCCGCCGTAAAATAAAAAAGCCTCGGCTCGAGCTCGGCGGAAGCATGTCTGTCTATACGCAGCACTTTGCTCCGTCCTCCTTTAAATCTAGCCAGCCAGTTGAAAGTTCCAGTGCTCTCGCTCATCTGGATCCCCGTACGGTCAATCAGGGTACTCAACAGTATAATCCGCTCGTTCGAAGGAGCCTAGGTAAGTTGAAATCTTGTGTCTGTTCGCCCTCCCTGCACCTTAAGTTCTGGGTGCAGCTGCAAGAATAGCCTTGCGAGAATAGCCTACACATATCCTCCGAGTTCTGCTGCATTCAATCGACCGCCCACCATGTGATGCAAGTTTGAATCCGACCTTTATCCAAACAAGTTAAAATGGCCACGGCGACCGACGCTCCTCAGGAAATAAAGATGTTTTCCACCGGTTACTCATTTCTCATATTGGCCGCCTGTGTGGTGCTCCCCGCCGCCTGGGCACAAAGTGTGTTCCATTCACGTTTTCCTTGCCGTTCGAATCCCTTTCTTACTGCATGCCCCCAGCATGCCCCACCATCCCCTCCCTTACATCCTTCTCAAGCATGTCGCTACCTGACCCCTTTACATTCGCGGGTGGCTCGAAGGTCGTCACTATGGGCGACTGGGCGTGCCGCCGTGCGGAAATCAGCACCCTCTTGCAGAACGACGAGCTCGGAACCATGCCCGCGGATCCGCAATCCGTCACGGCGTCGTTTTCCGGCACCACCCTCAGCATCACGGTAGTGGTGGCAAGGTTCGGTTCAGAAATAGGTTCGAACCTGAACCGAACCGAACTGAACGCGAGGTTCGGGGTTCGGGGTTCAGGCTAGAGCCATTTTTTCCGAACGCGTTCGAACCCCGAACCGGAAGGCCCCGATGTCAACCCGGCGGAGAACTACTTTGGAGGATTTTCAGCTCATTATTTGCAGTTACACTCACCTAATACCTCATTGGCTTTCTCAATTTATTATAAAGGTAGTTTCCATTCCGTAGTGGGCCGTAGACCCCGAGATGGTCTGTCATCACGTGGTACATGCAACCATTGTTGAATCGAGATTTGTTCAAATCTACGCTCTGGGGTCCCCGAACGTCTCTCCGCTCATTCCACAATGGAAATAGACAGGTAATGACCGATATTAAACTCTTTGTGTCCCTAACTAGGTGGTTTGGGGCCTGGGAAAATTGTTCAGGTTCGATAGGTTCGAACGCGTTCGAACGCTGAACCGAACCTGAACGCAGGTTCAGGTTCAAGGTTCGGGCAAAAGGGCCCGAACCTGAACCGAACCGAACTTTGCCATCACTACATCACGGTCAGCGACGGAGGCAAGACTATGACCTTCGCGCCAACGATCACCTATCCCTCCGGCACCGCGTCCGCCGCAGGGTGGCCGGCTATAATTGGGATGGGTGGGATCAGCATCCCCACCCCGGCGGGCGTTGCGATAATCAACTTCGACAATGAAGGTATGGCCAATCAAGACAGCAACCCAGCTAGCCGCGGCGTAGGATTGTTCTTCAATCTGTATGGAAGCAATGCCTCTGCAGGTCTGATCTCTCGCTGCCGCAATGACGCTTGTTCTGATCTTTTAATGCAAAGGTGCAATGATGGCATGGGCCTGGGCCGTTCGCCGAATTATGGATGCGCTGGAAAAGACCCCTGCCGCGAAGATCAACACGGCTAGGGTCGGAGTCTCTGGCTGCTCTCGGAATGGCAAGGGTGCCCTCATTGCAGGTATTTCTTCCTCTGACGCATTCAACTTGCGCTTACTCCCCATCAGGGGCCTTCGAACCGCGTATTGTGTTGACAATTCCACAAGAGTCAGGTTCCGGCGGGACTGACACCTGGCGAATCTCAGACTCAATCCTCGCCAACGGCACAAGTACCCAAACTGCCTCGGAAATCATCGGAGAGAATGTTTGGTTCAGTACCAACTTCAATGGTCGGTCCCAGATTTTCGATGATCTTTGGGCCGATCCTAATTAGTTTGTAGCTTTTGCCACTTCCAGCGTTAACAAGCTCCCCTTCGACCATCACATGCTGATAGGCATGGTCGCACCGCGCGGCTTTTTCGCCATCGACAACATCGGCTACGACTGGCTCGGCCCATTCTCTTCGTACGGCGCGCTGGTGACTGGGCGCACGATCTGGACGGCCATGGGCGCCGCAAACTCGATGGGATACTCGCAGTCTGCGAATCACTCGCACTGCGTGTTCCCGTCTGAGCAGCAATCGCAGCTCACGGCGTTCGTCAACACATTCCTGCTCGGGCAGAGCGCCAACACCAATATCACCACGACGGCGGGCGCGTATAGTTTCTCTATGCCCAACGCGCAGTGGGCGCCCTGGTCGGTCCCGACTCTCAGTGGGAACGGGACTTCGACGACGACGGTATCTTCGGGATCCTCCACGATTGCGTCTACTACCACTGGGTCGACTACCACCACTGGGTCGACCACCACCACTGTGCCCGTCTCGAGTCCAACCGGCGGGGCCCAACACTGGGGGCAGTGCGGCGGAATGGGATGGACGGGCGGTGAGTCTCTGTTTCCGTCATCCCTACGTTCGTTGACGATGTTGCGATTAGCCATTGGATGCGTCTCCCCATTCACATGCACCGTTGTGAACGCATGGTATAGCCAATGCCTGTGAATCAGAGATATATATGCCGTAGGGAGCCTGTCTGTTCGTGGAATTTCACAGATGGGGAGCGGAATCTAGTACCAATGCATTCAGCACTTTAAAGTCTGGAATCAAGGGATACAATTCAGCCAATAATGGCCGTTTCTGGCTGAAGTACAAAAATTAAAAATGGACAAGCCCTCAGGTCGCCAGCGGTAGTCCTGCATCATATCCGCGATATTATTCAAATACATGTCCCAATCCGAAACCCTGGAACAATTGGTCAGCCAGACAGAACTATCCAGTAACAAATAAATCTGCGCACTCAAAGCCGGTCGGGGCGACGGACCACATATTCACGGTGTTCATCATGTCCGTAGTCCAGGTGAAGCTCTGATCGTTTATAAAGCTCTGGCCGTTTGTAAAGTTATCTCCGTTTGCAAAGTTGTGTTGATTTGCAAACTCGGGAAACTCAAAAGCGTTGGCGGCGGAAAAAGGGTGAGATGAGAACCTGGGAGCAGTGGGAACCCGCGGAGGGCGTGCGGGCTCTTCGCGATCGCCAAAGGGGCTAATAAAGTGGCCCCCCATTACTGGGTCGTGTAGCGGGGTGTTGAATGCTGGCGTCGGGGTAGGATGGCCAGTTTCGGCCATTGCGCCGCCGCCGGATCGTGTAACGAACGGAGAGGTGTCGTAATCGTCCCGCGGCAATCTGGGGGCGGCGCCTGGTCAACCTTAACTAGTTGCTCCAGCGTATCCCTCCAAAAATGTGTGAGCCTCGCCATGGACGGGATCAGAGGAAATCTTACAGGAGCGGGCTAGTCGACGGCCATTGGGTTTTGTGCGCGCGGAGGACCCTGATGCATCGGTGCACGTCTGACAGGTAAGTGCCTGATACGCTGCTGGTGCGGTTGCTGCCCCAGATATTGAGCAATAGGACAATGCCGGCGGTGAACACCGAAGTCTAAATGTGGAATGAGTACAAAGGGCGAAGCGGCCGTGAGGGTGCCCCCTGACCTGGCCTAAGACTAACGGATTGTTGGGCCTACGCCGGTGCTGGAGCTCCGCGACATGGATGCAGGAACGAGCGGAGGTGTTGCATACGCTAAGGGACGGGGAGTTCTGTGCAGAATATGTTCGTCAGTGTCGTGCATCAGAGTTAAGAGAATCATATCCGAGAATGAGACAAACGTCCGCCAGCGACGCGAAACAGGAGAAATATGACACAGGAAAACTCACTGTGGGAGCTGCGGAGGATCGAATGGCGGGGATGAACGGACGGTGGATGAGGATCCGTACAAAGCAGTAGGTGCAATGCAGGGCAGCGGACTGGTCAAAGAAGAGTTCATTGGAGCACGCCGGGTCCCAGCGAACTGTCAAAAGTGCACGCGGTGAGCGCGACTCCCAACAAAGAAAAACAGAGCAGAGCCACTCACGATGCGCAGGGACGGACTCAAACCATGAATTGAGCGCGGAGTCGAATTCCACTACGACTTTCTCCCCGTCACCCATGCCGAGTTGGGCCTTCATTTTCTCTGGCATGTACTGTTAGATGGTCAGAAAGGCATTCGCAGGCTTTCAATGTCAGTAAAACGCACGAGAAATTTGAGGGCGAAGGAAATGATCCTATTGAGTTTGAGTAGGCAGATAAGGAAATCGACGCGCGACGGTGTATCAAGGGGCTGGCAGAAGACCGCGTTGCCCAGGCTCGCCTCCCAGTATTCGTCGTCGCACCGGACGGGGAAATCGAGTTGGAAGCTGCTCAGTAGTCACGATATAGCAAGGGAAGAGTAATAGGGACGGCACCTACTCGTGCGAATGCGTTCTACCGAGCTCGCCACTGAGTTGGGAGTCGAATAAGACCATCAACCTGGCGAAGATAATCCAATTGGCAGGGAAGGAGATGAAAGCACAGAAACGACATGCCAATACGCGCGCTTCTGCAGCTCCTCCTCCGGTGTAGCCACCCGTGCGCGGATGTTCAACCGATGTGTTCCGATATCTTGCGCTAGGCGAATGCCGACGCCCACCAACGTCCAGGAGGCACGCGCGCCAGAGGTGCGCTCGAGAAATTGCACAGCGAGCTGGAGTTGATGAGCCTCAGTGCAAGCGAATAACGCGAAAGGAGACAGACACAATAGCACTGCAGATCATAGAGTGTTGGTTGGCTCGATAGGGCCTGGAATAGCTGGACCTGCGCGAACCACTCCATGCCAGCGGTGTGGTGCTGTTGGCGCACGCGCGGGTCGTCGGAGTAGCGCGCGCCGAGCGCGCACACGAGGAGCAGCGTCCCACCGAAGCCGTCGTCGCGCAAATGGAGGGAAGTAGCGTGCGCGCGCTCGAAGGTCGGGCGGTGCAGAAGCGGGAAGAAATCGTTAATGTTGTTGAAATACAGCGAGATCAAGGATATCATCAGGTCGTCGTCCGGAAAAGTGTACTTTGGGCGAGGGTTTGTGTCTTCGGACTATTACGAGGCAGCTCAGTCAGTTACCAACGGGATGTCGAATGAGATACCGACGGGTCTGATGCTGCACAGTTTGGAAGTGAGCGGAACTTGACCTCTTGAAGTTGAAGGCGCGTTTGTGTGGCTACTCTTGAGATCTACTACAGCCTTGACAAGCCTGGCCTGGCTCGATGCTCCCTGAAACCCCTGTGTTCCCGGGGTGCTCAGAGACAGCGAGTCTAGCTCCTCCGCAATGCTGGGAGGGATAAGGAATCCTCGAATGGCTCGAACCATTAATTCGGTACCGGCTCCAGTTTGCGGCGACGCATGTGCGTTTGACTCTCGGAGCTGTGCCTCCAGAGTTTTGACGCGATCCTCAAGTGATTGAACATAGCTGGGTTATTGGCGAGGAAGCAGATACCAGTAGATGTTTGCATACATACCTGGTGGATATCCCGGTTGCGCGTTGCTAACGAGCAACTCAAGATAGACCAAGTGAAACAGAGCGTAAACATACCATCGGTCCCTGTCCGTATGTGCAGTCGAGTTCATGCTCTATACATCGACCACAAGGTTCGCTGCCATCACCTGTGCTGAAATTTCAGTCCACAATGGATGAACACGAAAGGAGGACCTACAGCGTCCTGAAAAGTAGGCAAGTTCTGTGTCAGTCGATGAGCTTGAGGTCTTAACGTACGTTTACGGCGGCGGCAGACGTCGCACGCCTTGCGAATGATTTTTCTCCTAACTTGTGAATCATTCTCCTCATTTGACGACATGGTGGTGCGGAGAAGAGAGGCGTAAGCGTGCCGAACCATCACCAGCTACCGATCTGGTCCTATGATGTAATCTGATATTCTATTTCGGGTGTGGCCATTTCGGGTCGCTGACATCCTGGTTCGGTCATCCCTTTACCGGCATCGCCCCCTACGGCCGCTCTAGCTTAAACCTCGCAGCTGGAGCTTCTGGACACCTGTCGGCCCCTAGCAAAAATACTGAACCAGTCATTTGACCTCAAGAAGCTTCACAATTCGGCACTCTCTGGCGCGGAACATCAATACCTCATAGTCTCCCCTTCTTTCACTTATAGCCTTGCAGCATACCACCTGTGTGTTACTCAGATAAATTACTTGAGATCTGACTCTCCTTGGGGCTTGAAACACAAGTCCAAATTGAATTTAATCACGGTAAAACTCCTACTTGCCTCTTTATTATCTGTACCGACCGATCCCAGTGCACCAAGACTTTGCTAGCTTGCTGTCCGAGTTCATGTATATGAGTTGGACGATGCCAGCATCAATTTTGCTTGCGACCGTTCCTCTGTTGCTCGAAATCAAGCCAGACAAGTCGGTACGACTCACTGGCTGACACCGGACATGGCAGGCATGTAGCCATCTCCCCTGGGATGCACGGATAGGGCAGGTGAACATCTGCGGCCACTCGATGCCCGACACCATCAGCGACCCGTGTGGGCTCAAAAAATAGGGGGTCTGCATGCAAGGTAAGCTATACAATTTTCTAGTTAGGTTCCACTTGACAAGTTAAGCCTTCTTTCCCCTTAATTCATAAATGCTGGCAGCGCCACAAGGGCTTGCTTCTCAGGTAAGCCCATTTTAAGCCCTGGCCCCCTGCCGACTGCTCACGATTCACCTAGTCATTTCTGCGTGGACCCCTCCATTTTAAATACTTTACTAGCACTTGCATTAATCTGTGTGCATCCTAGTGCGGACTTCAAGGTCACCGCACACTGTGCAATTGCAGGGTTCATCCCTTCGAAATCATCCTGTCGTAAATAAGTGGTGTGCCTCCGCCAATTTCTTCGCATCTGTTTACCATCCTGTAAGAACAGCACTTGAGTTCACGCAGTGCGTTACAAGCAAAGAATGCCATCTATGTGAACATTGCAAGTCAAGGCATATGACCCTGAAAAAGGGCAAACTACAAAAGGTACATATCTCAGAAGTCAAGACCCAGTAACTCATCGGTTCAACCTCCTCCCACTCCGTGGGACAATTCCTCCAGCCGGTTCCGTGTTCTCCTTCTCGACAACTTCCACTCTGCGCTTCTTGGGAGCTGCTGTTTTAGCTATGTCGGCCGCGTGTGGTCTCTTGCGATGAGAGGAACCGGCATGCAATACCGGCCTTGCACCAGCTGGAATACCACCTATCTGAGCTACCTTCTGGGTGGACCATACACAGTCCACCAAAATGCGGAAGCTGTACAGTGCGAGAGTTGTCTTGTTAACCTCTGTGCTAACATCAGCACCAGCGGTTTCGCGCTTCTGTATGATGCATTAAATTGTGATCATTATACTTGGGGGTGAAGGCCGTGACATGGCCCGGCAAACTCGTACTTGATGTTTTTTTTTGTTTTTTTCCCGCCCCCTTCACCATGGTATATTTGTAGCCGTATAGTTACAGCTGATCAGTCAGGGCGGTGTCATAAGCCAATGCATGTAAAATATATTGCGCATCTACATCACTCTCGGTTCCGTCCAAGACAATCAGTGTCACAGTTGCAAAAAGCGCAGATCCAACCGCAATGGTGCGCTCAACCGTCCGTATGAAGGATTATTTCGTTGTTCTCTACCAATTTTCAGCAAGTCGAACATGAAAGGAAAATCTAGTTGCTCACGGATTTCGGGATCCCGCTCTGTGATCCTAGGGCATGCGCCAAGTTAGCCAATTGCTTGTCGTAGGCTACACAAATATCTCGTCTGGTCGAACTATTACTATCGAGATTTGGGCGGCTGAGGAGAAGCAGTCCTAGCTCCATCTGAACGCAGAACGTAGGGAAATATGATCTTTGGAAACCAATTTGGACTCACATTGTCAGTTACTACGCCAAATATGCAATAGGAGGCGGGTTTGAGGCATTTGCCAGCTGTAGCCTGAACACCCCCAGCGACAGCGCTCCAAACATAGTTCACTTCATGAGAAAGGGATAGAGGATTGCCGTAGATGAAGTCCCGGAACGCTTTTAAGCAGATACGGGCCGAATGGCGTGAGGCATCAGATGTTTTAGGGGTTATCGCACTGTCCGATCACACTTTATATTTTGATTCGGAGCGCACTCCGATTTACTTTCCGGTGGTTACGTGCACCATAACGGATGTAACCGGTCACCAAGTTAATTGGCAAAAGATCACATATGGCGACCGGCAGCGCTGTGCGTAGCATACCAACATCAGTCAAGGTCTGGACAGCCGCGATACTGTTCAAGTTGTTTCTAAATATTTGAAGGTAGTGGGAGTATGGCAGGTTACCGTGCATTATTTAATACACTAGCTCGTATGGGTTGCAACATCCGTAGCGAGAACTGCGTACACCTTTAAATTTTTTTCATGGTTGTAGGTGTCTCGTCTGTAGAGCGAAGCTTCAAACTCGACAAACTCCCGACTTTAAGCAAAGAAATATCAGTCTTTTAACATGTCAGCCGTTGTGGGTAAAAGCAAGTTGTTTACTCTCACCTCGCATACATAGCTATGATGCACGGCGATGTATTTGATGCAAGGAGCTAATGGTGAAGGAAAATTCCAGATGGGACTGAACAAACGGTCTGTTGTCCAACTGTCAGCCAGCACATAAAGTCCCGAGGTCACCTAGAATCTGTTAGTGACAGCAGCTTCAAACAAATAATGGCGGACATCATGATGGTGGAGGTCATTCATAACGATTTGATTTAAAGTGTCCGCTTGCATTAGGTGCTCAACGTTGTCCAAGGTGTTTCTCGTGCGAGATTCTACGAAGACAGTCCACAGTGCCTGGGACACAAAGTTAGTTACAGTCGACGAGAGAATTTGAGCTCTTATGCTGCCTTCAGCACCGACACCCTTGTATTGGATGCCCGCTGTCTTTCCCGTTACACGCACAGTGTGTGCCCCGGAACTAGGGCGATACTGAAAACAGTTGCTTCGGAAGTCTGCCGTTAGGAAGTGGTGTTCGAATTTATGTAAGGTGGGACATTTCGGAAAGGGTCATGACCGGGAAATCGTTCATATGTGCAGTGTCGATCGACCGACCGACATCACGGGAGCTGCTCCGTAAACGATCATAGTTAAGACAGCATATATGTTTTTGAATATTGTTAAGGCAATATAATGCCCGAGAATAATGTCACCTGTGTTAGTCTGCGCAATTAGTGGGATGGTGTCATTGCATCTGCACGTGTTCAAACCATCGAGTTCAAACGGGGACTCATGGACATATGACAGGGGTCGACACACAGCTCAGTGCTGTCAGGTCGGATGAGCAGGTCTAGGCGTGAGGCTGTAGACATTTCGATAATTAAAGGACTCGGATGGAGCGAACAAACGCAAATTTCGAATTTGATGGGCGGTATGCGGACACGTGATCTTGACGCGTAGATTCCAAGGACTAACATAAGCAAATAAGGTCGCAGATAATTTTTTTACAGATTATTCTGAGCTCATTGTCAGATTTGATGCCATGCATATTTCTCACCTATTTAATTTATTTCGTACCCCTTGCATCAAATGCGGCAAGAAGTACTGATTTTCATGCGGAGGCAGCGGCGGGTGGGCTTGAGGGCGTAGCGACATTAATTGAGGCACTATTGATCAGATGTGGGGAGGTCCCGGTCCATACCCCCTTGTATTATGCTGGTTAGAAGTTCCAGTTATGCTAGTTATAGGCTCCAGTCGCTTCCCTATATTTAGCTGTTATTCTGGAAGAAGTTCGGCTAACATATCTTTGCACGATAATGGCATCTTCAATTCATCCAAGACCGGTTAAGAGCGGTTAATAGCGGCCAAAGTTGAAGTGGCGCTTAGATTTGCTGTGAGAGCCCGAAGTTATACAAGAAAACTGCTCGTTCGGAGCTCATCGTAACTCTCTCCGCATATACATCCTTTGTAAACTTCGTTACGCGCCATTCATACGGCACGGGGCCTCTTTGGGGAGTTTAGGTGTTTTTCTGTCCACAGGGTAACGGCAAGCCATCCTGGGCCTGATCGCCGGAAGTACGCCATGTCTTAACGTGCTTGTTAATGCAGTGGTGGTCGGAGGCAAAAGACAAAAAATGTGTCACGGCCATCAATTCGGACCAAGGGCTGCAGCGACATGCCCTATCACGGAACATGCCGCCACACACGTGTTCTTTTGGGAAAATTATCTTCCGATGCTTATGTTGCGCCCTGCGCACAGGTCCAGTTTTAATGCCGCAATGCACGTGTTCTTTTGCGAAAATTATCTTCCGATGCTTGCGTTGCACGCTGCGCACAGGTTTAGTTTTAATGGTGGTGCAAAAGCAGGCACAAGGTTTTCAGGAGAAGTGGTCGTCAGACTCAATATAGCGTTCTACAGCATCTACCGTGACTGTGCACGTCGTCCATGGTCAAATACTGCCGTCACGCCATCTGATAGCGGCTTGCTGTCTTGTCCTCAACCATCATGTCCCACCCTTCCATCTAAGCCCTCCGCACGTAAACACAGCTCACCAAGTACAACATCGTAACATTATGCTCTTACATTTAATCATATGTAGCGTCTCTCTGGTCATCTTGAACGATAATGCTCATATACAATGAAAGCAGGCAGTGCTCCCGACATGTATCCCGTTCAGCTACCCTTGACAGGTGCACATAGTTCAAAGTAGGCTGGAGGTTTTTCACTATACTTTTACATTGGCCAAACATGGATTGTCTCCAAAGTCTGAGGCCAATGGCTCATCCGATGCCGCAATCAATACGGATCTGCACATGACGCGCCCGGTAACATAGATAAACAACTGCATACGCCGCGTCAACAACATTTTGTGTATTTGCCACCAGCATGTCTCGTCCTTCCTCTGTGCCTCTGCTTCCGGCTCGTGAAGGGGAAGTCCTTCGTCGATGCGACGCCACGCTCCCCGTGGGCTTCCCTAGATCTGATGCTGTGTTTGCAGCAGGTGCAGCTGTCGGTCCTTGCAATATGCCCACCCTTCTCAGCTCTAACCACCGCAATGGCATGGACTCTGTGGAGGGTACTACAGATATTGCTACTGGCCCGGAAGTCCTTGTTGATGTAGTTCCACACTCACCATGGAATTCCCTGAAGCTGGTGCCGTTGCTTGCCTTACAAACACATTCCAGGAGGGGGATCCTCTGCTCTCTGTGAGTCTCACAGTTTGGTATGGGACGCGTATCCTCAGCGTAGCATGGGGAGGTTTTTCACAACGACTGTAGCACCGTTGACCTGCTCCCCCTTTATTTGGTGGATCGAGACCCGCTCGCAGCGGACGACCCTACGACGGAAATGGACGCAATGCATCCGAGACATGCATTGCTTCCGTCCCGACGGTCCGCTCGGTTCCGTGGCCTTGCCAGCGCGAGGCGCAATGCAATGCGACACCACATTTGACCCTGATGCCAGTAAAAAGACTCAGACCTTCATAAGATGCCCATACAATTTCGTCTCAGCCCACCAAGAAATGGCTTGATAGCCATGGGCAGCTCGTGAGGCCTTAAGGTGGTTGGAGGTGCGTGTGTATATTTAACCCTATCTTACTACCCTGAGTATGTCAAAGTATTGAAACCGCTACACACGCAATTATCGGGTGAGATTCTATATTCAACACGGATAGTACTACATTGTCCGCTCATATCCCTGCATCAAGGGCGAGTCACTCCAAGCTCAGCAAAGGCTGCAAAACAAAGTGTGGGTATCGGCCACCTGTGCAGAAGATGGAACGTGCGTTCGCAAGAGGCAATGTTTTAACCACCTCCACTTTTTCGATGCTTTCGGATGCGTCGGTCAGCATCACCTCTTACTCTCAGCCAAGGGCACGGGTTCTCCATCCTTACATCTCAAAATTATACCTGGTGTATTATGAGATTAAGGAAGAGTGAGCTCCCCGTTTCGCATGCAGCCAGCATACTGATATGTCTCACTAGTATAAGCCTAGAACGGTCTACGTTCTTCGTTGACCGCAGTGGGCAAATTTTTATGTTCCGGAGCTTCCGCGCACAATGGCTGATGGATCATGTGGAAGAGGTAGAAGTCACCCATGACATCTTAGTGGGCGGCGACTCTTCCTCAGACGCTATCTGCGATCTCTGTCACGATGGTTTACGGGGTGCGTACATGCCATAATAATAGAGACAGTCGTCCAAGTCAGTACTCTAAAATTTTACACCATACGAACACACTTCTAACCATTTGAACAGCGGCCTCATCTCACTTCTTGGCATGTAAAACACCAGGCCCGTGTCGATGCCTTCATGGCGCAACCCATCGTCAAACGCATCATGTGTGTCCCTGTTCGAATATATAGGAGCATGACCTAACACTAAGTTTGTGCCAGTAATTGGATTTCGGACGTTGTCGAGATCGTGGTTCCGGGGATTGCACACCAATTCAAGCAAGATGCGAAGTGGCACGAAGAGTGCTATGGCATCAAGCCTCTCTTTGGATTATTCTGGAATCTGTGCTTCAATGCGTGGTTCCACGATCAAAGGAGTATCCACTGTGGCCCGCATGCAGACAGAAAAACCAGGTTGGAATATGCTTGCTGCTGATATACATCCTGAAATGTGGCAGTAAGTATTGAATTTCATGTAGCCTGCATGCACACTGATTTCGCGTGTCCAGAAAACTTTAAACATAGCCAGCAAATGTGGCTTGTCATTTGGGAGGCTGGAGTCGCTGTGCTCCTGAATCAAACGATGCGCCCGAGCCGCCTGATGTGAATGCACTGCTGGTTCGTCATATTTATTGGCGGTTGTACGGTTGCCTAATTGACTACAGCCTACCGTGTTCAACCTGCTACACCAACTAGGGGTTAATCCTTCGGGCTTGTTAAGCGTGGAAGTTATAAAGCTGCAAAAGCAAATAAGCTTGAATGCGACCTTCATGTCGCGGAACCCGTCGCAGAAGCCATCAACGGGAACCAACCGCGACAATGTATGTTTTATTCTACTTAGTGTAAGCTGGCTCACTGTGAGCACCAGGTCATTGACGAAACCATGCGAAATTCTGTGGTCGTCGAGAATTTGGAACCACGTCGAATTCACGTAAGCTCCCGTCGGGTTCGGATATTTATTAGTATGTATTGTCCGCGGCAGTTAAGCCGTGTACGATCTCCAAGTTCACGGTCATGGATGCGCTGTGATGAGGATATTTAGAATGGACGTCGCAAGGAAGGTTGGTAACCAGGGCATTGTCTTTGTGATGGGTTGCGGCATGCAGTTGACTCATATATTGCCGCTCTTGTTGCCAACGAACCTATGGCTGGCTACGTCGAGATCTGCGGCTACTGATTCGGAAACAAAGTGAAGCAGCCAAGCGCTGACACCCGCGAGATATATTCACGTGACCGCTATACATTTTGGTGGCTATTGAACAGAACACGACGTAAACAGCTGGGCAATGGTCAGTTTTGGGTAGGCATCTAGAAGGGATGTACACAATCGCAAACCGCCCTGAATTAAGTTGACATAAAGATTCTGGAAGGGCGGAGAGCCGAGGGGAAATCTGACCAAACAGACAGACACAGCCACATGAACTTAAATGCAAACCAGGAGCTACAAGTCGATTTAAAGGCTGAAATTGATTGGCAGCTACAATAAATCATTATAAAATGATACACTCAAAAAGAACTGCTCGAATACGCAATAGAGAGTAAGTTAAAAAGTGTAAAAAAGAAAGAGACCTGGCGAGACTCGAACACGGCCCACGATTGCGACCTAATTACAAAGCATGAACACTGCCACTATATATTCACAGAATTTGAAGTAAATTCAAGGGACAGCCACTATAATGCCTTCAACACAGCCACTATATACAATAGCACAGCCCCTATTTTCCATTGCAATCTTGAGCTGGGACACTTTTCACCGAGACCTGAAAAAGCTCATGTTGATTGATTAAATAACGATTACCTTAAGTACTCGTAATTTTCTGCACGACCTGCTAACTTGTCCGTCCGATTACATCAATGAAGGCATATACGGCGCATTCAACACTCTTCTCTCCGAGCATACGTCGGTGCGCCCGTATGTGTTATCAATGGGCAGTTCGTTCCACATCCCGGACTCGGAGCCCCTCGAAGATTGCAGCGTGTGGGACCCAACATGCGATTCCATCGACTGCGTGTGTCCGTCGACGAGATTGCCGAGCGCCCTGCGCGTCAGAGACTGGCTGGGGCTCGACAATATGGGCGCCTACTTCGCGTCCACCAGCTTCAATTGGTTTGATATGAGCAAAGTTGTATACACTACGGGAGGATTTGGGTCATCGGAGGTGCGCTGGCCAAATTAACGGCAAGGACGAAAAAATGAGTATTGATAGTGTATTGACGACAAAAAGCATTTTTCCGGGACAAGCCTGCAAGGGAGGGAATCAATTTTGGAACTGCGTCGAATGAGGTTCGTTAACGCTAATTATAAACGTCATTTGTGCAGCTCGAGCCATAGCGACGGGCGTCGTCCGAATGCCGTGAGAATTCATCTCTCAGAATTCCGAAGCAGAGAAGCGAGATCAACGATGGTAGAGACGGTGCAGGATCATGACACCGAGGTTGAATGCACGTAATATTTCTCAAGTGCACCAGGGAGAACCCATCAATGACATCAGGAAGCGCGGGCTGAAGGTATAGGCGACTGTGAGGCAGCCAGCATTCACGGCATCTGCGCAGCATCTAAACCTTAAGCTTCAACACCTCGTTTGCCGAGTCCAAGTGGGAATTCGAGTTCTGATGCCTTGGTAGGTAGGTAGCATTACAGGCACGGTCCAACTCATGAACACCGGTTCCAGGGATTTTCCCGATGTACAGGCACTAGTATATACACCATCGCCCCTGGGCCTTTTAGAATTCCTCCGGACGAGCTCACGGTCGCAGGTTTCGGTCGAAACGTCCAGCTCGCCGCCGTAGATCCAAAGGAACGCTAAAAGACGAAATAAGGTAGCACATCAACTCAGTTAAGCCTCTCAAGCACGCAAGCGGAACACGGGGACGGCGTAGAATATTTGTAGGACATCATACGCATACTTGGCAACCAGGGCGATCATCAATCTTGGATAAACAATGGCTTTGAGGAACTCTACATTTGAAAGTTCGCCATCTGGCGTTGCAGGTCTGGGAGATCAGAGAAGAGTTTAGCCAAGAAAATTGCTCGAAGTTCAACCAACGGGTCCGAGGACTGGCAGGTGATCAGGGCATGTTCGGGCGTCTCAATATCTGTTTTACAGAACCTGCACAGCCGATCTGATCGGGGCACTGGTGCGTACGCATGATCAACGTAACACCAGACTTCCACGGCCAACAGGTGAGTTGAGAGCAGCAGAGAAGTTAGAGCCTCTCGGTGCTTCTGAATCATCACCATTGACAAGTAATGCCGCATGCAGGAAGTAACTTGAGTCGGCGCTTTGTCCTTTTGGGGTTCACAGCGGCCATGTAGCAAGTAGAGCTTTCAGATGAGTTAATTTCATCTTGTAACCATTCCATGCAGAGCTTCTGTATTAGATCCGCGTAGTTCCCGACGTCCCGAATAGACGTAGACCGAGTTAGAGCGAGATCAGGACAGTGGAACGGAAGCCTCGAAGCAGCCTTGATGAGATCTTTAGCCCACGACTTTTTACCTTTGCCGGAAAGTTCGATGGAACTGTTCAAAGCGGCGCGAGCGTAAGTGTCGTCGTTTAACTAAGGAAATATTGGAGGTGGCTGAGGTCGAGGAGGAGACGGCGAACTCGTAGAGGCATTATACCGGTTTCTGTGAAGAGCGGAGCAATCATGGAGCGGCTATGGAGATTGAGCATTTGCCGGATGAAGCTAACTTGAACTTTACATAATTGTTTGACATGCACGTCCTCACTGTCCGGCGATACTTCACATCCGTGGATCAGGTGGCAGTCTACGCGAGCCATGTATAGTTGTTTCAGTTCCTTTGGTGTTAGCCTTCCCGTCATGTCTTCAATTGCCATGATGAGGTGTCCACAGTAGTGAGCAGTGCGTGCCTTGGCTTTATAATGTCTTCTAGAATGTTCGTGTATCCGTTCGGAGGTTGATGCCCACATATTTCTCGTCTGTTTTGACGGTGAGTTGCGTGCTTCCAAGGTGGAATGTGGGGAGCGGCGAGAGGGTCGTCCGAAGATCAAAATGATGGTTTTGATCAAGTTGACGAGAATAAAGTTCACCGCGCACCACCGTTCCAAGGTGGATAATTTAGCACATAGTCCACGGACAGAAATAGAGACGATAAGGAGGTCATCTGCCTGGGCTAGCAGCGAAATTCGAACCCCGGCAAGGAAGACATCCTCAAAATCGGGCATTAATATTAGGTCAGAGAGGAAGATATTCCACAGGATTGGTGAGGCAGGATCTCCTGTAAGGAGCCCGATGAGTGCCTTGAAGTGTGTGGATTCCATGTCCC
>JARKIE010000268.1:0-129846 GCA_029378255.1 Mycena rosella
GGCAATATAAGCGAGCGGAGCGGAATAAGGTGGCAGGGGCGCTTACAACCTGTGTACATACGAAGGAAGATGGGGAGTCAGTAAGCGGTATGATGCAGGTAGTAAGAAACACACACATCCTGTGTGCGAAGACGGAATGTTAGCGAGTGGCACAGTGCAGGCGACGGACGGAGACCCACATCCTTGGTGATGGGCGTGTCAGCAACCGGCGTGGGACGGAGGACTCGACTCACCTGTTGGACACAGCGAAGTTCATCGTAGAGGGGACCTAACTCGAAGGTAGACTCACCAACTAGGCAGTATGCGCGAATGGAACGATCGAACGTGAGAGTTTCAGCAAACGGAACGACGGACACGTGGAGGGAAGGACTGACGGTCTGCATGTAGTAAACAAGATTGGTCGTCAGCAACATAATGAAAGAGGCCACTTGGAAGGAGAACTCGCAATCTTGACAGAAACGGCCATGTCAGCGGCGTACACAAAATCGGCCTCGGAAAGAACGGAGGACTTACATTCTGTACGAAAAAAATGGGCAGTACAGCGCGTAGGTGATAAAGAATTCCCTTACCCGCTGCACACCATAAAAGTGTGTGTGTGAATGACAGGTATTGTGTAAGGCCCGCAGGGTGCACTCACCCGCTGTACGATCGAACGTCGGAGTCTCAGTTAACGATATGGTACACCGAACTGTAATACTTACAGCTCTCCAAACTGGCATATATAACCTCTTGTAATCAATAGCGATCTGAAGGATTTTGCCGTTGTCCAATCGCATTCGCTGTTTCCAACCTTGCTCATCCCGGCTTCTATATTTGGATCAGTACCTCTGCTTTACCTATCGCACCGGCCGTCAAATGAGCTTACACTATCCATTTAAACATCCCGTGGCATCCAACCCTGAAGGAATTTCGCTGTGCCAATGCAAACAGCACCAAAAGGGTTTCATCCTGTATGGCCGCATATGTTTTCTCGGTGAGAGCCGCACACCCAGTCGTCGGCTCGTTCATCTCTGAAATTCACATCAGCAAGTGAAGACAGTTAAGACGAGGGAATGAGGGTTTACTTTGAAGCTGTACAATATGATTCGGAGGGTACTTCGTACTTTGAATTGCTTTCAGGACAGTTGTCTGAAATTTCGACTGAGCAGCTGCGTGAACCAGTTTATCCTTCTCGGTGTCACTTAAATCGTCCTCGGGGCGGTCATCATACGCCTCATCAAGGAACGACTCAAACTTGGTGAAGACTGCAATAACGGGTACTAAACAGAGTCATTCAGCCATCCCAATCATAATAATAAAAGGAAAAATGAGTGACCTGGCGACTGTCTCGCATTGAAAAATGCCAGCTCAAACTCAGCACTTGGGACTCTTGGGTTATCCATCGGGATGCAAATCCTGACTCTGGGTTAGCTTTGACCGCTGGAGTCGGTCACACATACCATACGGCATGTACTTGGTCCCGGATTCTTGACGTCTTGAACCGCTTGTCAAGAAAGTCCCACAAATGTCCGGCGCCAAGCGGGGAATTCTGATCATCCTCAGCTCCAGCTTCAATTCCACGCGAATCGTGGAATACTAAGAGGGGGCTACTCTTGAACGTTATCTCGTTCTCGATGTCGCTCATTCCGCGCTACGCGCAACTAGTACTCCTAGTCAATAAAAAGCCCATTCAAGAATCAGACACAGCACCTGTTGATTCGGCTCCAGGATTGACGGATCGACCTACACGAGATTCAGTTTCGGAACGATTCCAGAGCAATGAAGCTTGTCACCTTCTTCCCCTCGACATCAACAATTTCCAAGTCGCTGCCGTCGGAATCACACATTTTCTTCAGAATTGTTGTCTTTCCGGCATTGCGTCGGCCAATGACCAGAATGCGAAAGCGGGGGCACTTCTCCTTGATTTCTTCTATGGTGAGCAGCATCGGTGAGATGCAGGTAGAGGACAAGATGCGTTGCTGAGTCGTGATGCAATTCTGCCTCAAATGGTAACGATGCCACGCTTCCTGGAAACCGGGATATCCCGCAATGAAACCATAACCAGAGGTATGCATTGATACCGAAAGAATACTCCGAATAGTTCAGACCTGGGCGTGCCGGATGTCAAACCGTGCTGAACGCGGTTGCCAGAATACGGAGTCCACTTCATGCACCATGTTCAGAATGGAAGTCGATTAAATATTCGAACGATGAAACAAACTAAGGGAAAATAGTTAGAGACGTTCCTAAAGTTGAAAGACAAGGAGCGAAAGTTGAGCGAAAGAGCAACAGAGGCGCTAAGCTAAATCGGGACATCGGAAGTTGCCGGAGCACAGCCTCAGGCGCATCAGAGGGTCCGTGCGCGCAGTGAGCGCACGATAACACAGCCACGCAGCGAGGAGTTATCAGCGGGGGTGCATTCGGAGCCGGCGACGACGGCGACGAATAGGGTGTCCCGGCGGGGACGAGCTCATAATTGACCGATGGACATGGGCGGGGCGCGTACGATACGGGGATACGTGTACAGAGATATAGAGATACATGACGATGAGGAAGCGGAAGAGGGTGGTCTGCGCAGGAGGGATCAGCAAGGGCCCGCAGGAGATTTGACATGGACTCACCCCAGAAAGGAATCATGCACCGAAACCGTAGAGCGTGCGGCCGGAGCGCTTGAGAGCGTAGACGACGTCGAGCGCGGTGACGGTTTTGCTGGGGACGAGCAGGGCGATGAGCACACGAAGAGGGAAGTGGACGATACGCAGACGCACCGCTTAGCGTGCTCGGTGTAGGTGACCGAGTCGCGGATGACGTTCTCGAGGAAGATCTTGAGCACGCCGCGCGTCTCCTCGTAGATGAGCCCCGAGATACGCTTCACACCTCCACGGCGGGCGAGACGGCGGATGGCGGGTTTGGTGATACCTGGGTAGTAGCGAGTGCGTCAGACACGCTGAGCGGGGAGCGAGGAGAGGGTGCGCACCCTGGATGTTGTCGCGCAGAATCTTGCGGTGGCGCTTAGCTCCGCCCTTGCCGAGTCCCTGCACCGGCGAGACGAGTCAGATACCAGACGACATCGAGCAGTATACAGAGACGCACCTTGCCACCCTTTCCACGGCCAGACATGTTATGCGATGAGTTGTTGGGGGGAGAGTAGAAAGTCTTGAGGGTGGTCGCGCGGTGAACGACGACGACGACGGTGGTGGTGGTGGTTAGAGAGAAAGAGGCAATCAACAAACGGCGCGTGCTTTGTATGAGCGGTGTTGACGCCTGTTGACGTGTCTGCCGAGCGATTGACCGGTCGGCACGTTGAACCGGTCAATCGTTTTGGATTTGTGTTGCAATGTGTAGCTCACGAAGGGTTCAAAATTCGGGAACATACGTGTACAAAACTTGGCTACAACATGCCACCAGATATTCCTCTCGTACCACTCGCAAAAGAGCGTGCATGAAAAAAGATAACGTTGACGCCATTGACGCATGACCCAGACTCAAATTGAACCTTGACTTGACCGACCCAATGAAGCATAAATGGGAGCTTCCGAGAAAACATGTACCACGCTGGTGGCACCATACGGCCGGGCTCGATTCGAACGAGTCCGCGTGAATGGATTCAGAGCGAACATCAAATTATGAGCAGGCGCGAATCATCCACTACCGTGCCTTTCCCTGTACTATGAGCCTAGCCTTGGACGGGGATTGTAACACTGCTGAAGCAAAATGGCCTTCACCGTCCTATGGCCCGAGCTCGAGTCCAACAAGCGAGTTCCTGCACAGAAGAGGAAGGAATCACTACACCAAGTGCAGGCGCGCGTCAGCTCTCCTATTTTACCTGCACACCTCTTTTTTTGGAGGAATTGGGTTGAGCTTATTGGTTGGGACTCGATTCGAACGAGGGAGTCCTGCGGATGACCATTTTCTCGGCGTTGAAGGAGAAAAAATGTGGATTTCAGAGTCAAGACCCATGGCCCAGCCTCGATTCGAACGAGCGACTCCCGCGGGAATTTCCTGAGCCAACACAAATTCTGAGCACAAGCAGACTAGCCGCTACCGGGCCTTCCTCTCCTAGAGTATTGTTAAGCATTATTTCGTGAGCTTCCTGGAGCCCAGGCTCGAGTCGAACGAGCGACTGCCTGCAGACACGTCTCAGATTGTATGAGGTGCAAGCACTGACCATCTTGCCCCGGGCTTTTACCTCTCTAAGTGCCTATTTAACCTAGGCAAAATAATCTTTGGATGGCTGGTGTAACACTGCCAAAAAAGATATTTAACGAACAAGAAATGGCCCGGGTTCGAGTCGAAAGAGCGAATTCCTGCAGACAGATCCGATCCTATCCGATCAGATTGCGGGTATGAGATGCAGGCGCGGACCATCCGCCACCGGGCCTTCCACCTTATTAGAGTTGCTGCCTCGGGCATCTCTCGGGCAAGCCACCAGCTGACCAGAATATAGTGGAGACTAGTGGAACATTGTAGAATAGTGGAGTACAATCCCGTGCACCACCGCCCGTCTTTGTAAGGGCCTCGGGGATGCTTCGGCCTTGTAGTATATAAGTAGTTCATATTTTTCTGTATTGCTCAAACGTTTGCAGAGCTCAGCCAACCACTAATTTATTATTGGATTTTCTCACATAAACTTCGTCTAATTCCTCAAGCAAACCCAACACACCTCTACCCATCCTGGGATAGCCTTTGAATATTTGAATGGGCGTTGTAACCCTGCAGAAGGGGGAGAAAAGTCATGAGTAAAGCGATACATGGTCCGGGCCCGATTCGAACGAGCGATACATAAGTGCAGAGTGCACGCCAAATTATGAGCAGTCGCGGAAGACCCGCCACCGGGTCTTCTGCTTATGACTGTGAACTTGGGTTGAGCAGAGAAAATTGCCTCCAACCAGCAGGGATAGATAAGTATCAACACATATCGTTGCATCCATATTTAGGTTCCATGCGAGCGAATGTACATGTCTCCTAAAAACAATGCGACGGCGACTACCGGATCTGCATTATCTCGTTAGAAGCGGGTCTCTCTGCCTCAACCACCACCACGGCTGGATGCAGCCTTGGCTCTCTCCTCCATCCCATCCTCTTCCTTGACGAAAATGCACCACCCCATGACAGGCCGCAGCGTGTCGTCCACGCCGCGCACGGACAGCGTGCGGTCGCCGCTGGAGCACACGCGTGTGCCGATGCTGCCCGCGACCATCACGCAATTGAACAATTTCCCGTTGTCGTTGAGCTTTACGTCGACCTCGCCGTACCCCGGGGGGGGCGAGTCGTGACCGCACAGCCGGTGGTAGGGCGTCCCATCGAAAACGAGTTCCGTGCGGGCGTCTATGCGAAGGTTGGGGATGTAGGTCGCCCAGAATTCATCAGCCGTGAGCGTCTCCGGGGCGGCGGCGGTGCTTGTACGCGCCTAAGCGGCAAATCAGTGTTATTCTCGAGTTACTATTGAATATATATATGCACACGTACCGCGTCCAGACGATGCCCCAGCCATTCACCCTCGTTGCTGAAAACGGTGAACGGGGTGATCCATCCGGTGTAGTAGTCGCCGCGGCCGCTGCCACCGGGCGTATAATGCGCGACACGCTGCCAGAAATCCACGTTGGCCGCGCTCTCCGGGGCATCGAATGCGGTGACGAAGCGGGTGATGACGGGGCGGAGGAGGTGGTACCACGCCGTGGTCTCGAGCCCATACTCCTTGAGCTTCTCGAGCCGGTCGAGGATGCTCACCCAGTCCGCTCTCTCCCCTTCGAGCGTCACGCGCGGGATGCCGCACCCCATCAGTATGATCTCGTACGAGAAGTAATTTTTGAGGGTCGCCATGAGCAGGACAGAGCCCACGGTGGTGTCGTTGGCGGTGGTCGTTGTGAAGTCGGGGATAGCCCACGCGCGCAGCGCCGGATCGACGACGTTCTTCTCGATGAGGCCCGTCATCTGATGCGCGAGGTCCCCGAAATCGACGTTGGAGCGGGTTACACCTCCGCGCCCGACGACGAGCCTGAGCTCGCGTTTACCCTCGTGCGCAACGAAGTTCGCGCGCAGGAGTTCCGCGCGCGCGCTGACGAAGAAGTTGAACTGGCATAAGATCGCGAGCCAGACGTCGTCCGGCCGGATCACGAGCGCGCGGTCCTCGGTGTACGCCTCCAGGACGGTCGCGACGAAGCCATTCTGATTCAGTACAAGATTCGTCATCTTGTCGCCGGTGTTACGCCCGCTGAGGAGACCGTAAATCGTCAGTCCATCGCGGAGGCGACATTGCGAGACGTACGCTACGTTCGGATCGCTCCCCGGAGGGAGCGACTCGAGCGAGAACTGCAGAATCTCGCCAGCTTTGGCGTGCTGGCCCTCGCATGCAATGGCAAGCATTTCCTCTGCGGTGTAGCCATCCCGACCGCTGGGGAACTGGAACGGTTGCGCCGGGTGTGTTGCGACTGGGAATGATATGGGCATGAAGGGTCTAGTCAAGCACAAGCGAGGCCACGTACCAGTCCCAGTTGACTAAGTACCCCTGCCAAGTCAGTACAGGATTCCGGAGCCGAGGCGCCCGAGAAGTCTGTGGAAACGCTGTGGTAGGTAGGTAGGTAGGGTACACGACGAAAAGCTAAATTTGCACAGCCATCACCAAAACGGTCAAAAACAGGTAAGGCCAGGCGAGGATCGTGATTTTTCCACGATCCTGATGCGCAATCACAACCGGTCGTAACCGCTCGCAATCACTACACAATTATTGCAAGCCGGAGACAAGAGGAGACGATTCACTCTCGATTCTTACCATAAATCACAAGGCCTTGCGAGGTCTTGTGTACTTGGTACACGCCACATTATGAAAACAATAAAAAACATGATCGAAGCTTGCTGAGTACATTGCCGCCGTCCCACTGCAAGCTGGATCACATCAATCTGAAATCACTGCTGCTTTACTATCAGTACATAGTAAGTACTTATTGCTAGCACTCGACCAACGCTCGACCCGGGGCCTGGGGGGGTCCCTCCATTCTGTCCTTCCGGAGCCCTGCTAGGCCCGGAAACTCATTTAGCTATCACTCATTTAGCTATCTCCGGGTTGAGTTGTAATGGTACGCCACTGCAGGCAAACGCCGGGACTTTGCTCGGCCACGGCGGTGACAAAGGCTTTCAAACTCCGATGGTCCGTGCGCCGATTTCGTGATTGATGGCCTGGACGGTTCGAATTGAGGCTCGATACTGGTGGAAGTGCACGAAATTATCAAATTAAAGAATAAAGATAATAAAATATTGCACGTGAGAGAGGGAACTTTCCCAGCTCGGCAAACATGTACAGCCACAATATTGGATACCAAAGAAAGTCACCAAAGATATTATAAAGACCTTCAAATTGCAACAGACAGAGCTGTTACATGACCCTCAGATTCCTAGGTATGCACACAAATATTTCTGTGATTATTGGAGATGTAGGTATGGGCCAGGAAAAAGCCGAAATATATTCCGATAGCTCGCGGAGTTTACGGATAGCTCGCGGAGTTTGAACATTGCCGAGGCCAAGCCGGCAGTGATTTCTCTCGTTCTTCGGTGTGTTGAGGTGATATTCAATGGAAGACAAAACTCAAGGTTGCGCTATCTTCCTGCCTCTTCCTCCCTCTGCTTTTCCTGTCTCTTGAATCAGACAGAGAGCTCAAATCCGGGAAACCTACGGAAACTTATAATTCAGCATGTGTTGGGCTGGTCCTCTACCCTATGTTATTGGTCCCCAGGTAATGAGAGTCAGACAATGGCTGGATATTCACCAGACCGCCTGCTCTTGTAGCTTTTTTGGACCCGTCAAAAATAACACAGATTTTGCTGGATCAGCTTGAAACTTTTGAGCAAGAGAGAATTCAAAATTACATTTCCCGAAAGCTATACATGCTATGGCACTCTTGAGGCCAAAGAGTGGCTTTGGGAAAGAATTATTTGATCTGAGTACACAGGTTGAAAATAAAGTACAAGGTCAGGGTTCGAACTCGCGCGCAATCTGACACTGATGCCGACATTCAAACTCCGCGAGGTATCCGTTGAGGTATCGCGCACTGCCATCAGTATCGAGCCCGAATTGATGGCGGCTCGCTTGTTGCTCGCTTGAGCCTCCCTTCTTTCCCCCTTCCTCCTGCGTGCGCAGACTCTCCCTCCCCTTGCCCTCCCCTTCTTCTTCAGCCTATGTCTGGCTCAAAACTCTCCAGCTTCAAGTCATCAGCTGTCTGACCTTCAACGCAATCAATTGCACCAAGATTTGACCGCCTTCGCTTCGTTGTGCTCTGCCGTCTGCATGCTCAGCCTCAAGTGCTTCGCTCCCGCAAGCCGTGTAACCACATGTCCTTTGGCCCTCTCAAGACTCAAGATTCGTCAACATCAAGGTTCAAAGTCCGTCGTTAACACCAAGGCTCAAAACTTGTCGTCAAAGCCAGACCTGTCTTCCTGGAGGAACTCATCAAGACTGTATCTTTGTATTGCTCCACCTCTTCCCGTGCTCCCATCAAGCTCTCAAACCCGCTTTGCATCCAATCAAGGTAATAGCTTTCGCCTTGCAAGAATTTCTTCTCCCCATCCCTTGTTTTTCTTTCTTTCTTGTCAGTGCCATGGGCACTTAGATGTACGTGTCTGCAGAATACCAGTGGCATATATTATATTATTTTCATCCATGTCTTTATGTGTCCAGGCGTTGAAAGGTGACCCTTTTGAGCTACCGTGCACATATATGGCACCGGTCATCGCAAGGGCAGTTAAGGGCATTAAAGCCCTTATATGTGCTCGCAATCCCCAAAATGATTGTGTGTATCGTGTGTGTCACACACCCATATATCCGGTTATCTGCGGGTCCACAACAATTGCGAGGATTGTGAGGATTGTGGAGATCGCAACCGATTATAATGGCAGACAACTTTTTTCCAGATTCGGTGATGGCTGCAAATCAGATTATGTAAGTTACTTGGGCGCTCATGCCAGACAGATTCGGATAACTTGGGAAGATGATGCAGGAGCGAGGAGGGGCGTTACGTTAGGCAAAACACAGGGGGCCTCGGGTGGAACCCTAGTGGTGAGATTATCATCTCGGGGGTGTAGAGGCGCGCGTAGATGATAGCGATTTGCGCGCTGACACAGCCTCACCCTTTGCCATCACGTCCGTTTAGACGCCAAGCCACTGACAGCGGTCATTTCATACGGCTTCGGATCGGTGTGCACTATGTGCAAGATGAGGAAATAAGTAAGCGACTGATGACCGAAGTTGAACTCACCCGTAGTCCCAGTCGGTTCGACAACAGGTCTCAAAAACGGATGAAAGACGAACGAACAGACCAGATATCGAGCGCCAGGATTGCCGTGAACTCGCGGCTGTGGGTTGGGGAACACTCAACGGAATATGCAGCTCCGCGACGACATGCACCTTCACTTCGGTACGAACATTCCGCGCAGAATTACTCCAACTCCTCTGCGAAGAATCCCGCCTGTTTAATTGAGCCGCGTCTATTCCAAGACACCAGCAACCATATCTAGGTCCAAATATCCAAATGAATGAGCGCATCTCAGAAGAACTATGGTGTTCTCACTGACGCGCGATTATCACAAGATACCGACACCAGCAACTTTATCTACGTCCAAAGATACCTTGCAAAAGAATCAGCGCAGCTCAAACGGATCGAGTCTCCACTCACCCCGTCACCCCGTTCCAATTCGACGCAAACTGCTCAAGCGCGACCTTCTCCCTCGCTTGCATATTGGGCATCGCAGCGCGGACGAATCGCGCGAAATGCGCAAAGGAGCCTTCATGGTCCTGGGCTCTCCATAGGACGCACGGGACTGTGGGATGGCGGAAGAGCACTCTTTCCAATGCAGCCGGGAAAGTGAAGGTTTGGGCGGAGATGTCCGCGGGGCTCATCCTGTACCAGGGGTGGTAGAAAGTTACAATCATCTCTGTGATCGTAGGGGACCGTGATTGTGCGTCGGATGCAAAGATGCGAGAAATGACGTCGATCAACCAGGGTGCCATTCGCTGAGAGAAGTTCAGCACGATTTCGAGGGAGCGCAGGGACGGGAAGGCGGGAAATAGCTGCAGGAAGTGACCAGAGTTGAAACCTAACCGAGGACCAAATATGTATGAATGTGGGGACGAGAACGAGAGTGAGGAAACGTACAGGAGCCGTCTAAGCGAATGTATTCGAGCGTAGGTGCTGTGGCCCAAATCATGTTCATCCCATCTCCAAGCATGAGGGACAAGCGGCGCAGGTTTGCCACATGATCTGAAAGTTGCTGGCGGGACAACAAGTCGGAGACTGTAGTAGAGTTCGCCTCGAAGAGTAATGACTCGATGCAGGATGAGTCGGGTGGAGCAGTAGCGAAGGGGCCGCCACCAGCGTCTTCTATATGCGTTTGGAAGAAGGATAACATGGGGGCGGAGGTGACAAGCCGGAGGAACACGGCTCGTGGAATGTCTTTGACCACGCAAACACGTAGCGAGCGCAACGTCTGCCGTTTGACAAAATCCAGGAGAGCGGAAGAAAGGTTGGCGTCGAGGTCGCCCCAGCGGGCATTGGGGAATACGCCCGTGATCATGCACTCACGCACTGTCGTCAGCTTGGCCAGCACCGACCGGAGACTTTGCGCTTCCGAGAAGTTGTGAGGGTGCGCTGGTGGGAGCTTGATCTTCAAGCGTTTGACGTACGCCACAATGTGAGGCGATTCCTCGAGCCGGGTGCACACAGCACTGTCCAAATGGCCGTGGAGTGTCAGCGAGCTGAGGAGAATGCGCTGGCTAGCCCCTCGGAAACTGGAGGAAACCATGGAGCACACCTTCAGAGCATCATTGTCGTCCACCTCCAAAACGATGGCGTCGATGACCTCCTGTGGGATTACCACGGAAGAATGGGGTACCAAGGTGGCAGGATCGGTTTGGATTCCTGCATCGTGAAGAACCGGTGGCGGTGGTTGCACATTTTCCGTCTGGATTCCTGTATTCCGAAGAATAGGTGGCGGTGGCCGTACGTTCACCGCCTCCTGCAAGCCCATTTCACGACCCACAGCTATTCCTTCGCGCTTTCCGTGCTCCTTCCCAGCTAAAATACCCGTCTCCCGACCTCTTTTCCATCCAGCGTGCCACCCATTATGCATTGCGAGAGAGAGGACGTCCGACCAAGTGCCGTCGTCATCATTCGCGGCAACGAAATCTTGCGTAACAGGATCCAAGGTTGCCACGAAGTCATCGACGATCGACTGCCAGCCTGCAGAGTGCTCCGAAGTAACCGACATGGGTAAGGGGAAACTTTCCGGGAACGCCGGCGGAGAATTAGGTCCCTCATTGATTGCGGAAGATGTCGCGTCGGGAGTCTCCAAGCCACGTCTCTCCACGCGTCCCTGTTTCTGCATTCTCTTCCGGTCATTTTTTTTCTGCTTCTTTTCCTCCAGAGTACTCCCGTCGGTGGATTGCGAAGCGGGTATCATGGTGCTTATATTAGGCTCCCAGTGTGTCGTATGGCTGGTAATGAGGGGACGATCAGTGGACAATCCCATTGAAAAGAGCATGCAGCTTTGCTGACGGTACCGTCGTATTTGGGCTCCAATCTGAGATAATGACCGGCGGTTCAGGATGACGGTTTGTAGAGCCAGAGAGAAACGGGTTGTCAGTCAGTAGAGCGGACTCAGATAAGCCTTCGCAAAGCAAAAAGCCGCTGTGCGGCCACCGATTGATTGATCATCAGTTTAGGGTGGTTAAATGATGTTCCGACCTCGATGCCTCAATTGACTTGAATAAAATGTGGGGGGTTCCTAGGAGTGTATAAATTTCAGGGAAAATTGATCCTCTTTTTGCAAAGGTGGATGATTTTGCTGGCGGGCTCGGCAACTCCATGGCAGCCTCACTTCGGCCTCAAATGTCGGACCACCCCACCCTTATCGTCTCAAGTATTATCCATACCAGTTACGAAGCCAATCCGGCACGATTCAACAATATTAATGTACGAGTGCCATCAATTTATTTTTACAAAGGGGGGGCAAACGACAGTAATGGTTTCGAGCATGTCTTCCGATTTCCGGCGGGATCCGTATGGACAAGCTGACCTAACTTTCACCTTTACCCGCCCAACATCAAACATCCATAACCCGAATGAAAATCCTCACTCGCGGGTCGAGCTGAGCTCAGAAACATTTGACTTCTTTAGAGATTCAGAAGTGGAAACTCATCATCACATTTCCGACGAGCTTCCGACGACGAGTCTACTGTGTCATGGGAGAATTCGAACCAGGCGTCGCGAGTCATAACAGCCGTAATAATGCATATAGATTCAGGAACCGCCTCGATTCCTTATTTTCCAATCGCACTGACTGCACACAGAGCAGAACTATAGCTAGTCACCTTATCTCCCCGGCGTTGCCGATTCCATTGCCAAGTCGCACACATTTTCGTGAGAATTGTGCATGTGGTCTTGCCAAACAGCATTGCGTCGGCCCACGACAATGATGGAAGCGGGGACATTTATCCTGGAAAGTAGCATACATTGGATGAGGGTATAAGCACGACGAAGGCTCGGATGCAATGGTCCTCGAGGCAACTGAGAAGCGCGTTGTACATGTGAACACGGGCGGCAAATGATAAACTGAGACGGCCTATATTCCACCGGTACTGTCTCAAGACAAGACCGGAATACGGAGTGGTGTTTAAAGAACGGAGGCCTAACTTTTGGACCCTAGTCCACCCCGATGCAATTCACGAATGAATGCGCCTGCAAGAAATCATCGTGATGGATGGTTGATTTCCGCGGCCTCTTCGTTTCGATCTTTCAAGCAACAGTAGAATTGCGGAACCTAGAAAGGGGCCTTTAATTATGACACTGAAAAACAATTATTCAATTCGCTGACTTCGGATAGATACAGTGAAATCAGACGGCCTAATACAAGTAATAAGCTGTGAACGCACTGTAGCTGATGCAGTCGGAGAGCCAGGCCTGGGATAAAACAAGGAGACTTCGTGGAAGCCTTTGGTTTATCCTCTCTTGTGTATGTGGAACGTTCCGTGTTCTGGATTGCAAGGTACTCCAGAGTCCAGGTTTACTCCAGAGGCATTATTCAATTCAAACGCGAAGAACTGTGCTAATAAAACTCAAGTTTAGAGCCTGAAGCAGGATCGAGAGCTTGGACTCTTTTTCCGCCCGTTGCAAGTAGACGAAGGCGCCTGTAAAAAAAGAATCCGGTCCGAAAAATTATGTAAAATGGCTAATGGTTAAAAGCGATTTCCGCGGCCTCCGTGGACCTGCGAACGGGAGCCGAGCGTTGAGGCATGTCTCAACCTCGCCTAATGTCCGACCGGCGAACTGTTATCTTCCTATCTCCACGACTTTCTGCAGGTTTCTGGTCATTCGGGGAAAAGTTTGGCAGATATGCGCTGACTATAGATGCTGACCATACACATGACAGATGGGTGATGACTGTCCATGACAGATATGTGATGACTACAGGGATTCCCTGTTCTTGTGACTTCGAATTCCCGTAACGTAGCAGACTGACCGAATGTAAGGGGTTGTTTTCTCTCAGGGAGCGGGGAGTGTGTTGGGATTTTGGCGCGCGTTGAGGCCCTGCTAGAAGATAGAGAGAATGTATAAATGCTGAGCCCTCGTGCCAGTCGTCTGTGCTCCGACTATTGCTCCTCCCACAACCAGCGTTACCCACGCAATGCCTTCCGCGCTTCAGAGACGTCCCAGCACGCCCCCAGAGATGCCCAAGACGATGGGTACGAACCGTATGCATAAACTAATGCAGCGCACGCGACACTGACCCTCGTTGCATTTCGCAGGACGCGGCACGGGGGGAAGAGGGGCATATACCGCGCCCCATGGGAGGGCTATCGTCGCGTCCCCAGGTGCTCCGTGCGCCCCCAGCCAGGCATTGCCGAACATGCGACGCTTGTACGTCCCGCCCGCCCCTGGCCTTCACTGGGGGCTGTTGCCACTCCCCTGCGTCCCTCTGCACGCTCCAGAACATCGGAAAACAGATCCTCTTCCATGCCTAGGCGTTCCCCGTCTGGCGCGCGTCCCCGATGCACAGCCACGGCGCCCACTGCGCCCCATCGCGCTTCCACCGCAGATCCCGGGCGTCACCAGTGTCGCACTGCACCCCGCGCTCGCCAGCCCACGGACTCGCCTGTCCGCCGACGTCGATTTCGCGTCGATACGCGTACCCACCCCGGACCCGGAGCGCACCGCCTCCGCCTGGCACCAGCCTGCGACATATCCGGCGCTCCCCTCGCTGGCGATTATATCGCCGCACCTCCCGTGGGCGATAACCGCGCACGGTCAGGCGGCGGGCGTGACGGTCGCAGACGTCTTGCACGCTATTTGGGAGGCCCTCCGCCTCTGCGTCGACCAGGCGCAGTTCGAGGACGACTGGGAATTGCACGGCGGGATGCTGGTAATGTACCGATGTGGGATGACGCGGCTGGATCTGCTCGGGGGGAAGACACGGTTCGCCGGGCTCGGGGAAAGCACCATGGGGTGCGATGTGTGGGTTCTCGATTTGGCATAGCATTTGGCGGTATCATGATTCAGAGGGGTTCTTGGACGATTCCGACAGTGGGACTCCAGTTGTACCACCAGATGCATGAGACGTGTTTCATAGAGCGACGAGCTCCAGCAGTTCTAGTCATGGCGCGAGCCGGAGATGGAGAGAGCGGCGAAAGATTCAAAGAGCGGAATCAGCACGATTGGCCGAGCCAATGCCGGACCGGACACGTGCAATGTCGCGATCAATGAAACGAGCCAAAGATGCGCAACTAACGGGTCTTTACCCCTAAACTGCACCACCTTACCTCAATCACCGTGTACATGTTCCGAAGACCTCTTGAAGGAATTTCGACCTGGGATTCATGACCAGATACTTCCCTCTTGACAACAGGTGATGCATCGTCTAGCGCGCCTAAGTACTCTTTTGGGGGCCAGACAGCATAATCTTCTTAGGAGTAGTGGATTTGGAATATTCATGGGAACTCATTGCTTCGTTACAAGGATTTAAAAGTTCTTTATCCATCAATACGAATAAACTAAAATTGGCGAGAAAGTTCAGAGCAGGGAAGCGATTCACAATATTAATTATGTAAGCCACAAAAAAGTGATCTAGTCTCGACTAATCACACTTGATAAGTATCACAAGGCCCGAACCGTACCCCAAGGCTACCTTGGAACCATGCCAGGCTAAAACCCTATAGTCCCTGTACGTGCTCGGAATCTCACAACAAACCTCACCGCCTTCATCGATGATGCAGTATCCGTCATTCGAGAGGCTGTATCCAGATTCGGGATCCAGGATACCAGTTAAGCGGACAGGAGGGACTACCTGTATGGGGCGTTTAACTCCACCGTCATGAAGCTGACTCCCATCAAGCAGAGTCAATCCCGGAAGAGTGGTGTAACTTTTGTCGTCAAGATCCCATACACGGACAACTGCATCGTCCGAGGCCGTTAAAAGGTTTGAACCTGCAAAAGCAACCTTCCATATGGGAGAAAGTATTGGCCCCTCCACCATCAACTCATGGCTAAGGGTATGTGTCTCCAAAGACCAAAGACGAACCATGCCATCTTCGGAGCCGGCGGCAACGTATAGCCCATCTGGCGAAAACGCGACGGACCAAAAATGGGAAGGCGCTGAAATATCCTCCATCATAACAGGCTCCCAGTCCTCGGTTGCCCAGACGGTGATGCGCATACCATCCGAAACGGCGGCGACGTAGGTGCTATTCAGCGAGAAACTGATCGAGTTGATGGCGGCTTGGTGAGTGGCCAACTGACGGAGGACCGATTTCTCTTGGCGGTCCCAGATGAAGATATTGCGGTCTTCGCCTGCAGATATGATGAGGGCATCGTCGTCGGATACGTCAACAGAATTAACTCCTCCACTGTGGCCCCACAAACTATCATGGGTCCCCTGCGACAGGCTCCAGATCCTGACTGATTTATCACTGGACCCAGAAACGACGGCCTGCACAATGTGAGTGAAGGTAGCGTCGCGGACCCAGTCGGTGTGGCCATCCAGTTCTCGCTTCAACGCTCCATCGACGGTACTCCAAATCTTTAGTTTTAGATCATATGATCCAGAGACCAGTTGCTGCCCATCTCCGGAGAACGCGAGGCTGTTGATCCCCTGCTGGTGCGCTGCAAAGGAGTGCCGGGCCTGACCACTCTTGATATTATAGATCTGGATCCGACCATCTTGTGACCCTGAAGCTGCGAGACAACCATCTGGAGAAGTTGCGATGGACCACTGCGGGGACGAGTTCCCTTGCAATGCGCCTATTAGAGTGCCATCTGCACGGTCCCATACGCGGATGCCGTGGTCATATCCCTCGGTTACGACGAAGGAGCCATCCCATGACAAGCTAGCAGAGCTTACTTTGGACTCCTGTTCATAAACGCCTGTACATTCTCCCGTGTTGGTATCCCAAACACGAATGGTACGGTCATCCGAAGCGGAAACGAGGATATTTCCATCATCCGCGAAGGAGAAGGAGTTCACCGCAGCGCTATGTCTCGCTGCATAGTCCTCCATGGAGGGAAGCCTCAAATCCCACGTACGCAACGTCCTATCGTCGGAGGCGGAAATCATATGGTGTCCGTGAGGGAGAAACGCAAGGGCGTTGATATGGTCTCCGTGACCGGACAATATCTTTTCGCAATGCATACGACCCCAGTCGTAAATCTGCACTTGGTTTTTGCATCCCACGGCAAGATGTGTGTTGCTGGGTGATATCGCGAGGCAGTCGATGGGCGGCGAGACTTGCGAAGAGAAAAGGGTCTGAACCTGGTCACCGGATACGATGTCCCAGAGTCGAATTGAGCCATCTCCAGATGCCGAAATTGCCCGGGTGTCGCCTAAAAGCAACAAGGATGTCACAGGCCGTGAATGACCTCGCAAAATCTTGACGTCTGCGGCGTTCAACGTATTCCAAACACGAACATTTGAGTCATGTGAGGCCGAGACAAGAAGGTGGTCGTCTGAAGTCAGGCGTACGACATTCACAGAATCTGAGTGACCGCGAAATATTTTTTCTACTACTGCAGTGGACCTGTTCCACCACTGAATAGTCGTGTCCGCGGATCCGGTGATGACAGCTCCTGCGTCCGCCGAAAAAACTGCACATAATACAGTATCGGCATGCCCAGATAGCCCCTGAAGATCATCGAGGTTGAGATCCCAAACTCTAGTGGTTGAATCGTAGGAGGATGAGACAAGAAGGAACCCGTCGCGGGAGAATTCCAATGATCGAACACAGTCATCGTGACCCTGGATGGACCGATAGACCTGCAGCGTCCTGGGATCCAAGATTTGGATGACACCATCGTAAGTCCCACATGCCACTACTTCGCCATCGGGCGAGGATGCCAAGCACGTGAGCGCACTATTTGTAAACACAGACGTTTCGCAGTTGCCCCAATTTTTAGGCAGACCAGAGAGAACTGTAGGCGGAGGCACATGGTAATTTCTTCGGAGTAACGATTCTGTTGGACTCCACCGCAAGGCGTCGTGGTGAGCGCTATAGAAAGCGGAAGACAACCGGTCGAAGTGTGTCATCGTAAAGCGCCGTGCATCGACGAAGAATGGCAGTAAATCCATGTTATGGGCCTGCATTAACTTGAGCCTTGAAGTGGTTCAAAAGTGGTTGAAATCTTACCACAGCCCATCGCTCGGCATCTTCAAGTATTTTCTCGACATGTCCAAGTCCCTCGAGGCGACTCATGCATGCGAGCCAAATGAGGAGGTGATGCCTTGCAAATGTATCCAGGAGGATAAGAGTCGATTCTCCGGGGTCGTTAATGAGGGATAGATGAGCTGCCCAGTGATTACATGCGTAGCGCACGGCAATGGATATCTGCTCGACTGTCAATGTTGCGGGAGTGTTGTCTTTGAGACTAGCAAAAAGGACAAAGCAGCGGCCAACGATTTCTTCGTGGCATGCCCGCCGATCGAGCCAATATTGGTATGAACGGGACGAATCCGAGATGAATTCTCGGAAAGCATCGTGACCAATCCCTATAAGTGGATCGTTCCCAGGTCCAATGCGAAGAATGGAGTGAAATGATGACAGATATGAGCGCACTCCCTCAGAGATGTCGAGAAGTTGGTCCAGCGTAGCAACAGAAAGAGAATCAAAGAGGTTCGTGATTGCTGCTAGAACCTGAAAGATGATCCAAGGATGGTCAGTCTGTGAAGCCACGGAGAAAAAACACAATTACCTTTCTAGCGGCTGGACATTCATCATCCGCTAGCAATGAAAATGCATTCTGGAGAATATCGCGGTATACACGATCCAGGCGCTCTACAACCCGGGTAGATGTGAGACCAGCAGAGATGACCTCTTGAAGCCTCTTGGAAATATTTCCCCCGCGCCCACCGATGTAGTCACATGCGGCAGAGGCCACAAGGAACATTCCGTGGGCTAAATCCGCCAGCCGAGATACATCGCTACTGGAAGGCCAAGGATCGGGCTCATCAAAATCACTGCGACCATCAACAATGTGGACCAGCTGCTGTCTGACGAAGATTGCGATATCCCTGGACACGGCCGGTGTCCCTGAATCGTGAAGGTTAAGTGTCGGGATGCTGAGAGACCGGATTAACTGTCGGATCCTCTGCTCTGGTCTGCAGGTAAGAAGGAGCTTGAACCGCAGCTTCACGCCACAAAGAAGCCGGACAAGCGTAGAGACTTCCTTGTCATCAGCACACTCGTCCAGCCCCTCAATAACAATGACAGGAGGACACCCTCTCTTTGGGAGCCCTCCTGTTAGAGGTAAAAATAGCTTGGAAAATTGCTCTGGCAACGGCTTGAAATAGATGTCGGGATCTTCAAGAAGAGATCGTCGAAGGATTGCCGCAACAAGCGGGTAGAGTGCCCCAAGACCGTAGCAGATAGAAGGAATGATGTTAGACACTCTAGTACTGCTCTCCGCGGCACGAGAGCAGAAAAAAGAGGCTCCCAAGAGTTCCTGCTTCTCCAAATTTTGGCAAAAGGAGTACGCGACGGAGGTTTTCCCGTAGCCAGCCCTGCCGAGTAGCATACGGATTGGACTAGAGGTGTCGTCTTCAGCCCATCGTCTCAGTTCATCGAGAACAGTTTCACGAGTCCCGGGTGCACATGGACCTCGTTGAGAGACAGTATTGGAGTTGTAAAACGCGTCCGAACAGCGTAAACGGGACGTTGCACCATCCTGCAGCTATTGAGCAGGAATACGAAAGATTTCTACCTGCTTACTGAGATGAAGTGGTCGGTGTTCCGTTGTATAATGAGCAAGGTTTGGAGCTGCAGAGTCTGTTATTTCAAGCTTCCAGTTCTGGATAAGCAACGGACTTACGTTCAGATCGTGAATAATGTCATTGAGGGTAGTTGAAGAACCAGCCAGAGCTTGTCCCAGATGGTCGCTCAGGATAATCTTTGCCAATTTCGGTCGTTTTGAATGTGTCTCCAGATCTGACTTGGTTTTTTCAATGTATCTATTTCGGTCAACGAGATGCAAGATCGATTTGGAAATAATTCGACTCACCTAGCGAGAGCTCGAAGAGAGTTGTCAAGATTCACGTCGTTCTTGCCACGATACATGTCCACAATCTGCGCAATAGTTTCAATACGGTGTCCTAGTTGCTCCATTACTGCGGTGTTCTCAGAGTGTTTCTGAAATACGGTCAGAGCGGTTCTGAGCTGTGGATGAGCGTATAGATACCCCAACAATCAAGAGCACTGCATAGAGTCCCGCTGCTGCCGCTTTCAGCGGTGCAAGCCAGTCTGAGCACTCCTTGAGCAGGTTAACGCTCGCGAGGAGCACTTGAAATCCGTCCCCGTTCGGCATGGCAATCGAGTCGGCAGGCAGTGAGGGAATGAAACAAGTGGGTCCTCGTGGGTCCAGTCGTTAATGACAAGTGACCGGCGTGAGGCGTGAGGCGATTTGTCCGATAGTATTAGTCGTGGGAAATGTCAACTCTATCCGGAGTAGACCTTCCAAGTCAGGGCTGGGGGCCGAGAACTTGGCCTCCCATGCCTTGTTCCACTTTACGATGCGGATGCCTTCCCGGGGTCCTGGATAAATCGGAGGCGGAGACATTGGAAAAACCAAAGGCAGACTTTGGCTTTTCTAAAGTGGCACGATGGTGCATCACGTGCGGCGTCGCGACCATCACAACAGACCAAATGTCCGCAATTAACGCGCCTTGGCCCCTAAATCGAACTCGAACTCATCTCCGCTGCTTATGCTCTAGTCTACAAGAAAATCCCGTTGCCCCGAGCTCTGTGAGAGACATATTTGAGTATTGAAAATACATTCATAAGATGTTATGAACGGGTTCCACGAGCAGAAAACCTTCTGACGATATGTAGTCTGTTGTTAACCGCGCCACCGCATATAGGTCGCGCCGTTATTACATAATCATCGGAGTTTCAATTTAACATGCAACCACTCTGCCCTTCAGGTAGCTCTGGTTACAAACAATAACAGAGAAAGTCTCTTTCATTCTTCTTCCAAAGAGAACTGTGTCTCAAGAACTGTGAATCCGAGCCCATCTCCGCCCAAATCATTCTCTCGGGCTTTTCCGCTTGCCGGGCCATCAAATTCGGCATCAAGCTTCTGGAATTCTGGCACCACACGCTTGCTGAACAAGTTGGACTTTTCATCTGTCTAAGTGGGACCCAAGCCTCAAATCCAAAGAAAGGATGCCCCCAAGATATGTTTGGGTTTCGAAAATTGTGGTGATTACATAATAGCGGCGCGGCCGATCACTCGATCAACCTTACTGACAGACTATAACAAACGAGGTACGAGTTGAGAATGTTATAGCGTCTGTTTATAAGAGACTAGACGATATGGCAACATTCTCATACAGTGAGAATGAGTCTGGCGCATTTCTCCCAAATAGGTAAATATATTGTAGGTATATCTTTATTTATCTGCATATCTTCGGTCGTTGAAATCAAGCGTACAGTGGTCGCTTCAGGTAGTGGGGATCCAAGTCTGGAACTGCATAGGGTTTATCGACCGCTTAGAGCTTCATCAATTGTTATTTTCATCATGCGTCAGCCCCACCCTCCCCGCCATAATGACCCCATGATCACAAAGGTCCTGATTTAAAGGTCCCGTTCGCACGAGACCAGACGATACCTCACACCCTCACATATGCCTCCTCCTCCGGCTTTCTCATTTGATGGCGATGTACGAGCACCCGCGCTTTTAAACATCAACCGCGATTCTGAACTTGGTTCAAACGCTTAGATCGCGATCGTGACGGGCGCCGGCTCGCGTTTAGCTGGTAGGTCGCTCGTCTTCGGGCGTGGCAAGTGGCTGAATCATCGATGTCCCCGCAGGCGAGATCGGTAACGGACGCGCGACAGCAATCCTGCTTGCGCGGCAGGGCGCGAAGGTCGCACTCCTAGACTACAACGTCGAATGGGCCCAGGAGACAAAGCGCATGATTGACGAGGAGGGCGGGGTCTCGGAGGTCATCCAGTGCGATGTCACCCAGGAAGCGGCGTGCGAGAGAGCTGTCAAGAAGACAGTCGAGCTCTTTGGTGCGGTTCATATTCTCATCAATATTGGTGAGTGAATGGGATCCAAAAAAGAACTGTCGTGATTTATCTGGGGTACATGCATGCAGTTGGGGTGGGCGGGCCGCACGGAAATGTCACCGAGGTCGATTTGGAGGCTTGGGATCGAGACTTTCGCACCAACGTGAGTGGTTAGAATTCATGAGCTGGACAGGCACAACCTCTGGTCGCAGGTTACCTCGATGGTTATGATGTCTAGGTTTTCGATTCCCGAGATGAAAAAGTGCGGGCGCGGGGCCATCGTCAACATGTTCGTGTCAATTGTATACAGCAATCTCTCGCAATAAGCTCATGTCTTCAGGTCCTCTGTCTCCGGACGTTCGTAATGCCCCAGTTCTCTGCAGTATTCCCTCATCACTCTTCTTCTAGTTATTGGCGGAAACCCGGGCGTGCTTTACCCCGTCAGCAAGGGCGCCGTCATCCAGCTCACACGTGCGATGGCGGCACACCACGGGCCCGACAACATCCGGTGTGTCCTCCGAGCCATCCTTAACAATATTCCCGCAGAGCGCTCAATCCATACACAAGCGTCAACTGCGTCGCCCCAGGGATGGTCTACGTGCGTCCCATATCAATCCCTCGTCCATAATTTATTTAAACTCGCGCCAGACACCAATGGTCCGTGGACGCGGGATGACGCCCGAGCTGCGTCAGCGGCGCATCGAGCAGAACCTCCTCCGACAGGAGGGCACGGGGTGGGATGTGGGCTATGGTGGGTCTTCTCCACAGTCATGCATTATCTCTGGTTTACAAAGATAAACCCAGCGATTCTCTTCCTCGCCTCGCGCGAGGCGCGCTGGATCACGGGCGTCATCTTCCCCGTGGATGGCGGCACAACGGCGGGCAATCCGAACCGCCCCGCATTGAAGGAAGACAGGCTCGCGGCGGAGAAAGAGGCTGATTCTTCGGCTCCACAGTGAAGCGCGCCAGAAGAACGCTCCGTGTAAATCGTAAATTGTAATCATTATCTTCAACAATTTTGCAACGAGAGGAGGTGGAATAAAAAGGCGCTTGAATTCGGTTCCATAGATGACATTGGGAAGACGATACAGTAGATTATATATATATATATACATTGAACTGGATGACAGCGATTGAGAATGAGTGGAGCTACATGAAAATTAACAGAGCTGTATTCTATGGGTATCTTGCCTTGAACATGTGGCCAACTGGAGTCGGGACCACCTCTACCGCCCTAAAAAGATTGATTTAAATTTAGACCAGCTTAAGTGCACTGCGCGAAATGGTCTTTGGTGGGAATTCCCGGATAGGAGAAGAACAGCGTCGCGAGGATCAGATACAGGCCTGCGAGAGTAGATCAACGAAGGTCAGTTCAACTACCCCTGTTCGAGTAAGGTGCAACGTACACATGAGGATCATTCCCTCGAGCTGCCGGGATGGGTTATCGGTATTATAGTGCGATAGTAGGAGGGCACGCACCCAATTGCTTTTGCCGTCTTGAAGAACGTAGTTGACCGTTAGTACTACCCGCGGACGATCGAGTTAGTGAAACGATGCCTGCAGACGGAAGGCGGACGCACCAGCGACGAATAGGCACGCGACCTCGTACGGATCGAAGAGGAGAGTCAACGGCTTGCCCATCCCCCATCCGACGAGCACGATGAATCTGCGGGCCCGTCAACACTGAACATTTATAGAACACAGGTGTGACTCACGGAATGACGAACAGCGCAATTTGCTGTAGAGTTGGTGAGTCAATTGAACGGCGTGCGGAGGGGACAGATGCGTACGATACTGGAGCCCACGGCCACGCCGATGCTCAGGGTCAGTTTGTCCTTTATAGCAACAGTCACAGCAGACACATGTTCTGTACAGCACCAGTGAAATGAAACGCCGTGAGCAGGTGCGGACCGTAGAGCGGAATTCGGGACGCACCAGCGGCATTTCCGACGATAGGCAGGAGGATGATACCCACGAACTCCTTGGTGATATGCCCGGACTCGGTAAGGCCGTTGATCGACCCAACGAGGAATTCGGCGGTGACACCGACTAGCTGTAGACCGTTGACAGTCAGCCAGGCCATGAACTCTGCGGGAAGCCGCGGGACGCACAGCGGTAACGACCAAAAGTAACCCCAGACAGACCCAGCCGTTCAACTGCGGACTCTCCATTTCCTCCTCACTCTCGTCCACAGCTCGCTCCATGGACTCGGGCTCCATCACCTTCGGGATGCTAAACATTTCCTGATTATTGTCCGCCCGGCCGCCAGATGGCGAAGGCGTATTCCGCATGTACGCGGTAGATTTTGCTATGTCTGTGCTGTCGTCCTTGAACATCGCCGCGTGCGAGCCGAGCTGGAAAACGATGTAACATATGTAGACTGCACAGTCCCCGTTAGCGCCCGCCCGAAGCAATAGTAGGATGACGCACTGAACAGCATGATGATCGCGAGCTGCACCGAACATGACTGTGAGCATTCCAGACCATTGCAAGCTGAGATGAGTACTTACCCCGTGGCTGAACTTGAGGATCTGGGCTTGTACGACGTCCTCCGACACGACGGTGCCGTTTACAGGCATGCTGCTGTTCGTCAACACACTACCGTCCGTGCCGTCCGCCGACGCGCTGCGGTATGCAAGCTGGACCATATTGTATGCGGTGGGGAGCAGCACGCAGGCCGCGCTGAGCGTCAGCAGCGAGCTGTTGAGCTGCGCCGCGCCTTTCGGGACCGACATTAGCGTTTCATTCCGTTTGCCGAGGATCGGAGAGACACACCCATTCCGAACCCCTGTTCGGCGAATTTGATCCCACCGGTGAAAAAGCACATCCCGAGAACGAGCACTGCAGGAAGTCAGGGATCATATATTTATGGCGCAAGCGTGAGTTACGGACGGAGATTGCTAAGGATAGAACCGATTACTGAGCCACAGTCGTGAGTTAGTTTCATGTATGGTATTAGAGATGTCGTCAGCTTACGGGACGATTGAACGATGCCGAGCTCGCACTGGCGGAGGGCGATGATCTGGTGCGGGGTGAGCATTGAAGGGCAGAAGGTGTATTTAGGCGTACCGCGACGATCAGCTCAACACTGCCGATATGCTAGGTGAGATCGAGAATCATTAATGTGGGGGTGGATGGCTTACGCGTTTCCCTGGGTAGACAGGTTCAGATTCAGTTCGATAAAGAGTGGGGAGGCGCACCAGGGTGGCATTGATCAGTCCAGCGAGGGCCTGTGACACGCGGAGAGAAAGGTCGTCTGTGGCGAATGCGAGCAGCTGGGGAGCGTCAGATGAGAATCGCCGTGTAAGGGCCCAGTACTACCTTCGCGAGCGGGAGGATCGCCACGAATCCCGCTGTTTGATATATAGTTAGATCAGACGACGTGGCGGCTCGGCGACAGTACGCACTGACGAAGATCCAAACGTGTAGGTTGGGTGTCGCCCAGTGCAGTGCCCACTACAAGGATGATAAACAGCCGTTTCAGATAGAGAATGCAGGATATACCGAGACAGGTATGCAGGGCAGGCATATGTTGAACCCTGGTGGGTGAGTGAGCAAGTGGCAGTGGCGGCAAATAAGAGCGTACAGGAACAGAGGGCGATGGCGCGCAGGCTAGCCTTAACTCCGGGGATCGGACCCACCTCCTCGGCGGGCTTCAAGAGGGAGCGGAAGAATCTCGGCACAGCTATGGGAATAGCGCTGAAGAAGCCCGCGACGGTGGGAGGTATCGCGCGCAGGGATGATGCTGCATTGAATTTAGGCGTAGACCGTGAACGGATGGTGGGCTTCTTGGGGGGTGAGCCCATTTCCATATTCCCAGTTGGAGATCTGGGTGGATTTCTCGTCTTCCCAGTCCAGAAGAGGTTCGACTGGGAGTCTATGGAGGCACCGTCGAGCGAAGTGGAACGGGCGGGAAGTCTAAGATTATTCAACGTGTTCATGTTTATACGTTGGCAGATGGTGCAGATGGTGGCTCTGGAGAAAGATGTTTTAGTGTGGACGGGGTACCGCGCGCAACCTTTATAGGAACGCACAATGGCCTTCTCTAAAAAAAGCTGTATTTGTGTACAGGACCTACGGCGTGGCCATTAGTGAATTTGACTGTCGCCACTCGAGCGTCGGCTATTCTTTTGTTCGCTTGTTGACTCGATTTCGGTATTCTTGTTCTTAGTTGTTCCTGCTCTTCAGGCCTTTATACTTGGTGGGTCCATGATCAAAGGCTCGTCGTCAGCTACACAATAGTGCTACCAGACCTGCTGTTGAGCTGTACCTGCGCAAGGGAAGCGCTAGTCAAATGTAAGCGGTGTAGTGTGACACGAGATGGAAGAATTTAAAATAGAAATCCACACAGCACTGTCACAGCAGCAGCGCACTGCCGCGCGGCGCTCGCGCGGCACGATGGCGGTGCCGATCCCCATTTGGCTTCTTGTAGAAATTTGTGGTCGCTTTTGCAAGGTTCGTGTCCTCCCGATCATATAAGATGCGTAGAGATTTTAACTTCTATACACGGTAATAGCAGGGATAAATTATCCCTAGTTTCTTTGTACCATTTGGTCGTTGGTCGTTCATTAAGACCCAACTTGAACCCAACATCACGGTCAACCCACTGTCTGTTGTCATTTTCTCATGTAGACGCTCGAGCTGTGATTCCCGCATTCTGGTTCAGCTGTGCCTTCATCGTTGACATTTACATGTATTCCTGTGTTCAAACGCGGCGATCGGAGACAAGACACGTGATACTTCGAATTGACTCATCCACACCTTCTCGAACCACCACGGCAGCCGCACGGCTGCAGAAATGCCCCGGTATATCCATCCACGAGCATCGCAGCTACTCGCTGGATTCTTCGTTCATTGACCCTGGGAGATTCATATGCTCTGACTTTCTATTCAATATTGGCTCTCTAGTAGCTGAATCTGCGACTTCAAACGACTTGACTTGGACTTGACTCTTTCTCAGATCTCGCCGGCATTCACAACTTGACCCTTGGTGTTGGAAAATTTATGTCTACGTTCACGTCTGTATCGGGTGCCGTCTCGACCATAGCATGGCAAATGAATGCAGCGCCGATTGCTCTGAAATCTCCGCCGCGGAAGCAAGATTTTCTCCTGACGCAGCATATACTCCCGCGGGGGCTTTGTCTAGCCTTAACATCTTGTTCTTCTCCACCACGTCGACCGTCCTTTTGCTGACGCTTTATCCAACTTTGAATTCTTCTCTGCCTTGACTGCTTGCTGTCATTGCTCCTCTTTTCGTTTCCTACCTGCATTCCACCCAGTTCCCCACCGATGTCCAGCTTTAATCTCCCCGACTTCACCGGCCACCTCGTTGACGAGGACCGGCTCCATCTTACCGAAATCTTAGGTGCTGGCACTTACGGCGTTGTTTACAAGGCGCTCGACACCACATCGCCCCTCGACTCTCCAGCTTACTACGCGGCGAAGTGTCTCGGGCCCGTCGCCCCCAATACCACTCAGGGGTCGTATTATGACGAACGCGAAATAAGGCTGCATGGTCTCTGTAGCCAACACACCAACGTCATCACACTTCATCGCCGCTTTTGTTATCAAAATCATCTCTTCCTTATCCTCGAGTTGTCCGCCGGCGGCCATCTCTTCGACGCAATCGACCACGGAATCTTCCGGGACAACGACGCACTCCTCCGCGACGTTTTCCTCCAGCTGATCGACACCGTCCGCTTCTGTCACGAACGCGGCGTCTACCACCGCGACCTGAAGCCCGAGAACATCCTGTGCAGCGCGGAAGGCGATAACATCCGCATCGCTGACTTCGGTCTCGCAACTGACAGTACGCTCCCCAGCTCTTCGGTGGGCGGCAGCGTGTCCTACATGTCTCCTGGTGCGTCGCCCCCTATTCATGCCTGAAACCCATCTCATCGGCTTGTGTATTTCCAGAATCCCTGACTATAGGCTCCCAGAGCGAGTCGTACGTGCCTGAGCAAAGCGACGTCTGGGCGCTCTGCATCATCCTCCTCAACATGATGTCGGGGCTGTACCCCTGGCGAAAGGCCCTTGACGCCGACGCGGGCTTCGACGCGTTCCTGACCGATGCGGGTTACCTCCGCCGCACGTTCCCAATCTTCGACGCACTCGACGAGCTGCTTGAGCGCTGCTTCCGCCCCGTCCCGCACACGCGCCCCACGCTCCTCCAGCTGCGCACCGAGATCGAGGCCATGCCCGCCTTCTTCGCTCCAGGCAACACCACCGTCCCCTCCGCTTCCGCCCGCGCTGCCGGCGCATGGCACTCCGCACCCCCCAGACACCAAGCATTCTTCGCCTTCACCATCCCCTCGTCCCTCCCCTCCCGCGCCACCTTCACCTCGTTCTCCAGCGCCCTGGGCCCCGGCACCAAATTCTCCACCTTCCTCCGCTGCGCACTGTCCCGCCTCGACACCCCGTCCCTCTCCCTCAGCCCCGCACCCTTCGCCGCGTCCTTCGCCGCCCGCGCCCTGCACCCGCGCGCGAAATTCACCCTGCAGCCCATCGGCTCCCGCGTCGACAGCGAGTCCACCGCCCCCTCCGAAGCGTCGTTCGATCCGCTCACCCTGTGGACGAGCCCTCAATCCACTGTCATCTCTTCCCCCGCGGTTGTCGCAGCCCCCACGCCGAAGACAAAGTCTCGGGCCCCGCTGGCGCGGCTCGTTCGGTGGATAAAGAAGAACCTGCACAGCAAGAACTAGGACGACGACATGCGGGCGTGTCGGAGTCCTCCATCTCTCCATCTCATCGTTATCCCAGCGCGACGCCAACCTACCCATAAAAACGAAACCCACAAAAACACCACATATGCAGAAAATCCGAAGGACACGGTGGACGAGAACGAACGGATGCGAGCTGTACTATACTTTACTTACCAACCTCGGGCAATTTCGATACCATGGACACTTTAATACGACGGGCACTCTAGATACCTAGCACCACGGGCACTTTAGTACTACGGGCACTTAAGGTATACTACGGGCACTCTAAATACTTAGCGTACCACGGGCACTCTAGGTATACCACGGGCACTCTACGTACTTTAGCGTACCACGGGCACTTTAGGTATACTACGGGCACTCTAGGTATTCTACGTACTTCCGTTTGTACTCCCATGGGTATGCAAGAATGTATTCGGCGGCGTTGAACTCTGTATTCGGCGAAGTTGGCCCGCAACTTTGAATCCGTCGATGCCTTTGGCGAACTGGTGGACTTAGATTCGCTCCCACAAACACCCCAATCCCACGCATGCCAATAACGATCCAATTACCTGTAGTCCATACAATACGCGATGCACACTACGCAAGTAAGTAAGTAAGTAATGTCCAGCCTCCAATCAAGCTCACGCGAGCGTCCATAGCGCGCCGCCCAGCACACAGCCCACTACCGCGCCCAGCCCCATCCCCATACTCGCCCACCTCGGCGCCGCGCCGTTCCCCGGCTGCGAGGAGCCCGAGCCCGAGCCGGAGCCCGAGGTGTTGGAGGCGGAGGCGTTGTGCGGCGCGACGGGGAGCAGGACGGGCGGCGCGGGCGGCGTGAAGATCGCGGACGGGCTGGGGATGCACGACGTCGCGGCGGCGGACGCGCCGAGCGCGGGCGGGGCCGCGCTGTTGAGCGTCGCGTTGCCCGAGAAGTCGCACGCGAGCGAGGCGCGGTGGTTGAGCTCGTAGTACGAGCTGAACAGGTACGAGAGCTTGATGGCTGTTGCACGTCCAGTCAGTGTTTCAGAAATGAATACGAAAACGAAAGGAAAGGAAGAGGAATGGGAAGGAGTGCGAGAAAGGAAGGCACACGCACTGGGATCGCACATCGCGAGGACACCATACGTGCCCGTGGTGCCGTTGGACATGATGTCCACGCACGACCCGCCGGCCTGGAGCACGAGCCCGCACGCGACGCCGATGAGACTCCCCACGAGCTCCATATAATCCGGGCTCGGGGGCTGGAACACACAGCTCAACGCGTTTGCCAAGCACCCGCACGCGGCGTCATCCGGCGTCGGCGGCAGCACCGTCGCTACGGGCCACGCCGCCGCGTCGCTCGCGGGGCATGCCGTTGGGCTGACGCTCGTAGCTGACGCCTGCGGGGGGCTGTTGGCGAAGGACACCGCGTTGAACTTCGCCGCGAGGTTGTCAAAGTCGCCGTTCGTCGTAATGCTCGTGTTGTCCGCGGAGACGACCGCCATGCCGAACTCGTGCCCCTTACTGAGGGCGCTAAAGTAGCTGAAGGCGAGCCCGCCCGACCAGACGTTTGTCATTGGGGCGCTGGGCGGAGATCGGTATCAGTACGTAACACGGATGGATGGTTGGAAATGAATGCCAACCTGAACATGACAGGAATTTCCGTCCAGACCCGCGGGTTGGGGTTACAGTTTTCGCTCCCGAACTCGGAGCTGTGGATCATTAGCTTTAGCTTAGCGTGGAGGCTAGGGGTCGTTAGAAAACATACAAGTAGGCTGCGACCTCGTAGTTTGCGAACCGAGCATTCATCGCGTCGAATGTAGTATTCGCAGCGTCCCCGCACCACTCACTAAGTCGGAACTGGTTAACGGCAAATTGGGCGAACAGACGGACGACAGACTAGTTGTTGAGGCCGAACAGGTCGATGGACGCAGTGGCGGACGTGGCGGAACGGTCGCACGCCAGGTAGTTTGCTGTATCATCGACGAAGGCGGACGGGCCATCGATGGCGGCGTACCCGACCAGCGCGGAGGAGGATATGGAATTGCTGGGATATCGGATGAGCGCCATGGCCACGAGACTCGGCGGTGAGGGCTCACAGGTAGGCCCGGATGTCTCGAGCGGCGGCGGTAATGAAGGGCGCAGCCTGAGTAGCTTTGGGTCCCATAACCTCATTGCCAATGTTGTATGCCAAAATATTATCGTATTTTTCGAAGGCGTCAACGGTCCGAAGGTACTGGAGCAGAGGTGTTAGATATGGCTCGTAGATTGGAAGAGGACTGACCTGGTCGAGGGTGTTCGTGCTCCATGCCGGTTGCGTGGTGTCAACGGAGCCGTTGAGCGCTGCGAAATGAGCGAAGATAATAAGACAGGTAGGGTAACTCACGTAGAGTTAAATCAAGGCTGGGGTCATAAGTCAAAGGCACGGCCGGAAGGGATCAAAATGCGTACATGACATAAATTCCAGCGCTGCTCAACGCACCCATGCACGAGTCGTGGTCCAGAGATGAGTTCACGGAGTAGGCCCGGATCGCATTTACCCCGAGCTTCTGGAGAAACGGAACATCTCGGGCGCATGCGGCGCTATCCGCGAGGTTGTCGACGACTGAGAAACGTTAAAGGGAGCAAAAGAGAGGAAGCACACGGCGCACAGGTAGAGGGCTGATTCAGGGGATTGTTGGGCCCGGAAATGACAATGCCTAGACGCGATAAGGGTGTGCTGCGCCTCGCGAGGGCCTCCGCCCACCTTGCGTTTGGTATGCAATGCCCTTGATGAAAAACCGCGCGCCGTTCTCAGTGAAAAGGTATTTCCCTGTGCGGGATACCTTCGGGAGCGCGCCTACCGTCGCCACAGAGACCAAGAGCGCAGTCGCAGCGAGTCCTAGCACGTTGAGCATCGCGAGAGGGCGAGGGCCGCGGTAAAGAAAGTGGCAGAAATCCGTCGAGGTCGGGCGGAGACAAGAGGCAAAAAACACGGGCTCGTGATGCCGCGTATACCATGCGCTAGCGATATAGCGCTCCCCGAGTATAGTAATTTTTGCGGGGATTGGCAAAAAGATGCCAATCAGATGATCCGAGCGTGATCCGAGTTGATTCCCACAGGCGCCTGGATTGCTTATCTACCTGGATCCCCGAGGTCCTCGCGGTAAATACTCGCCGCAGGGTTACAGCGTTCCCGAAACACACATACCTGTGGCTGTCCTCCACGGAGGCTGCAGTCAGACCCATTAACATATTAGGTCTGTACGTTAAAAACTCGCGCCGCGGCCACCTGATATGACGCCGAGTGTCTTGGCGATGGGGTAAGGGCATGTTCCAGCGGCGTTCAGCGGAAAGAAAAGTGGCTGGAAAATTAGCAGATGCAAATTTAACGTTGCCAGTCACCAAGACACACTTGAGTCTGGAGAGTTGAGAATTTGCATCTGGCCAAGGTACGCGGGGGCTGTTTGACGTGAGTAAATACGGAACGGCGCGGTCCGTTAATTAAGTATATGACAACAGTCTTGGTTCTGACAGACTGTCTAGCTGTCCATCTCAGCGCTTTCCGGCACCGATTTTTTTAGTTTTTTTTTGCGGGATTTGGTGAGCGGTAGGGAACGGCTGATCCAGGCGCGCGAGATGGTAGCATGGTACCAGGGAAGAAGTCTGAGACCGGAAGACAACCATGGCGTTCAGCGGGGAGATCAGCCCTAGCTATTGAACATCGTGGATCAGCCCAGATGTGGGTGTTTCGGTTAGTGATCTTGTCAGGGCTCGGGGCGGGCTCAAATACCCGGGCTTGATCAGGTACGGACCGTACGGTCGGGGAGGGCCTGGGCCTCAAAAAAGCCTGAGCCCGGCATGCTCCTATGGGCCGGGCTGATTTCTGCTGTGTGAATTGTGTTGAAGTGAGTGCGTGGGTGAGGTGGACTGCATGTCGCTTACGAAGTATTTTCCACGCTTGTGTACACTGTCTCAGACATTTGAAGCCATCAAAGTTCAGACCACCGGAATGTTTCGTGCCCACATCCGACCTCGAACCAACCTCGAACAAGAGAAGTAAAACGCTTACCGCAACAAACGCGACACAAGGCTATGGTTTTCCTTCAAAAAATTTACCGTCTGTTCGCCGACCCCTGGCCTTACTGATGGCTTAGTCCAATGCCCCGACATCGGGTCGGGCTCAAAACTGCTATAACGCAGACGGACGCATGCCCATTCAAGAGTCCGACAAGACCCACTACCGAATACACTAAAACACGAGACCTAAATAGTGCACAATACGCAAGAATACAAAACAAACGAGCCATAACGTGCACCCTACATGTACATGTACACCTCCCCCCACACCCCCGCACCTCCTCCCCTCCTCCACGCACCTCCGACCCCATGCGCGCCTCCGCCTCCGCCTCCGCCTCCGCCCTCCCACTGGAATACACGTCCATAAACTCGCTCGCGCTCCAGCCATGCGCGTTCCCCGGGTGCGTGTTCGATTTCGGGGTTGAACTTTTCGCATCCGATCTCAGATTCGAACTTTTCGCGTTCGCGTACGATTTCGGATTCGCCAAGTTGGGATGCGCCTCCGACTTCGCGTTCGCGCTCCCATTCGCGCTGGGATACCCTGTCGCGCGCGGCTGCTCGAACCGCACGGGCGCCTACATTAGGGTCACGGAGGGATAAGCGGGGGCGAGGACGATGAGCACGGGACGATGGGACGGAGGGAGGGAGGCGCGCAGAACGACAAGGACGCTCAGTAGACGGGGTCGCCCGCGCAGAGGACACCGGGAGCCATAGAGGACGCAGCGGGGGAAAGAAGAGGAGGAAGCGGAACACGCACGGGGTGTGCGGAGAGGCGTGGCGCGAGGGGGAACGGCGCTGGGGCGAGCTTTATGCGCTGCGGCGCGCGTCAGTATCTGTATGAGCATGTGACGGAGTCGGGGGCGCACCTTTCGGAGGTCGCGGGCGGCGGCGTTGGCCAACGTGTTGGCGGGCAGGCTGTCGGGGGCGGGTGCGGACTAGTGGTGGCAAGGTTCAGTTCAGAAATAGGTTCGAACCTGAACCGAACCGAACTGAACGCGAGGTTCGGGGTTCGGGGTTCAGGCTAGAGCCATTTTTTCCGAACGCGTTCGAACCCCGAACCGGAAGGCCCCGATGTCAACCCGGCGGAGAACTATTTTGGAGGATTTTCAGCTCATTATTTGCAGTTACACTCACCTAATACCTCATTGGCTTTCTCAATCTATTATAAAGGTAGTTTCCATTCCGTAGTGGGCCGTAGACCCCGAGATGGTCTGTCATCACGTGGTACATGCAACCATTGTTGAATCGAGATTTGTTCAAATCTACGCTCTGGGGTCCCCGAACGTCTCTCCGCTCATTCCACAATGGAAATAGACAGGTAATGACCGATATTAAACTCTTTGTGTCCCTAACTAGGTGGTTTGGGGCCTGGGAAAATTGTTCAGGTTCGATAGGTTCGAACGCGTTCGAACGCTGAACCGAACCTGAACGCAGGTTCAGGTTCAAGGTTCGGGCAAAAGGGCCCGAACCTGAACCGAACCGAACTTTGCCATCACTAGCACTGCAGACGCGGAAGCGGCTTGCAGTAGCGGGGCGGGGGGGGACAGCAGGGTTGGGCGGGGGGGACCGTCCTGCGGCGCGGATACCCGCGCGTCAGTCCCGAGCGGAGGAACACGTCGTACGTGCGTACCTGCAGCGAGCATTTGGGGGGGGGGGGGGCGGGACTGGGAGATCGTCAGAACAAGAAGGTAGAGCGGAAATTCGTAGGGCGTGCCTTGCGCGCCTGCTCCACAGGGCTAGGATACGCATCCTAGCGTAATTTGAGACGGCGGGGCTCGCCCGCCTGGCCAACAGCGAGCCTCGCTCCCGACCGATCCGCGCTCCGCATCCGGCGGGAAGTTGCGCTGAAAAACAAGGAAAAGTGCCGTCAGCATCGTCCGAGGACGCGTACAATCTCGGTGGGCGCGTACCTTGCTCGCCACGCACTGCTTCAGCCCCGCGAACTTCGTGCGCATCGCTGCGAGCTGCGCCGCCCCGCGCTCCATACGGGCGTGCGTGAGCTGCAGCGCGAGGCGCGCGACTTGTGCCTTGAGGTTCAATGCAGCGAGCTGGGCGGCGCAGAACTGCGCCCGTAGCGAGGGCTCCGATTCAGAGTCCGAGTCGCGGTGGTTGGCGTTGGTGCGCGCGGGCGGGGATTCGTTTTCCATCGAGGTGAGAGTAGGACGAAGAAAAATGACATGTGGACCAAATGTGGACACGACAATGCAATGTTCATCGGGATATTTAAATGTGTTGCCATGCGCTTGGACTCCCCGTATGAACGAGGCTTCTTTTCCCATCACGCTTTACCCACTGACCGCCCATCGAGCCCTTTTTTGTTTGCGCGGGACCAATACGAACCACGATGAATCAGCATCTTAGAACCTGCTTCCAAACAGGGCCCACGGCCTTCCGTGCAACCTGTCTCCCGATCAGTATAAAGATTCCCCATACATCAGCGGAGAGGGTGTGGTTTCAAGTATGCTACTCCGTGCTCTTTCGGTGCTGTTTCATCTCTCGAGCATCTATATTGTGTCCGGTGTATCCTGCGGCTGTTCATCGCTCGTTATACCTGTTCACGTTGACGTCCTGGTTCCTAAGGATCCGACGGATGTATTTGCAGGGCTCAAAAGCAATGCAAGCGGCTTACGCCGTGTCGATGCCACGTACGACGTCTATGGTGTTTTCTGCCAGCCGGACACCGTATCTCCCAAGAATGCAGGTCAGTACATGCGATCTCGTTTTGAGGCCCGACAATGATCCTAATATTGGTGGGTTTTCAGTTGTCCTACAGCTTCTGGTACACGGAATCACGTATACGAGCCAATATTGGTCGCCGCCGGCGGAAGAATTCCGAAACTACTCCTACGCGGCCTTCTCCTGCGACCGGGGCCTGTCCTCCCTTGCCGTCGATTGGGTGGGCGTCGGGTTGAGTTCGCGACCTGTAAATGCGTCGGACGTGCAGTACCCCACCGGCGCAGCTGCCCTCTCGCAGGTGGCCCGTCACCTCAAGACCAACTTCATTCTCCCTGGCGTTCAGCCCTTTAAAATTATTATCGGCATAGGCCACAGCGCCGGGTCCGGCCTGCTAAATTTCGGCGCTATCGTCGAAGGCGCGCGATCGCCCTTCGACGGCCTGGTCCTCACGGGCTCGCTGAGCGTCGAGCCCGGCATGCTGCCCTCGCTTTCTTCAATCCCCAGCGCGCGGGACGCTGACCCGCTCCGCTGGGGCGCCCTCGACCCTGCGTATATCACGACGAGCAACCGCACCATCTTCTACCCCGCCGACCCCACCGCCTTCTCGCCTCGGATGCTGATATTCGACGACTTTACGAAGGACGTGGGGACTGTGTCCACGTTCCTGCAGACGCCTACGACGTCGCTAACGACGGAGTACGCCGGGCCCGTCGCGAAGATCGTGGGCTCTGAGGATCAGCTATTTTGTGCGGGGACAGGCCGGTGTGTGGACGTCGCGGCGTTGACTGCGGCGGAGCGCGTATTGTGGCCTGCGGCGCAGAGCTTTGAGGTTGCGGTGGCTCAGGGAAGCGGACATGATTTGAACCTTGACTTTTTCGCGGAAGGGCCGTTCAATACCTTTGTTCACTTTGTGGACCAGTTTTCTGGGCTCTAACTCGATTTAGTTAGTGCCGTTTATATCAATCATGCATGTTGAGTTTCTTAATTGGTTAATGCAACGTCCGTTGAGCTAGAAGACTCGAATTTTCCCCTCCAGGCGCCCACACCAAGTGGCTTTGCGGAGGAGTGCGTGTCTAGTAAACGATCACCTCTTTGGTCCGGGCAAGGAAGCACGCCCTTGAAATTTTACTGCTGCAAAAATCAAATCAAGAGTCATGGCCCGGGCTCGAGTCGAACGAGGTTATTCTGCGGAGGAGCAGAGCAATTCGGAGAAATAGACGCAGATGCCCCCTGGGCCTTCCTTTCATACCTGGCAACTCCGTTAGACTAGCAAGTTGCTAGCAAGATTTCTAATCGAATGTCGGAAAAATCCAAAATGTATGACAGGCACTGACCTGCGCATATCAGGTCAATCAGCCCGTCAGGCTCCCAGGGGGGGCTGATAGCGTACAGTAATCGATTATAATCGCTGATCAGCCTGACGAAGGTTGATCAGGATTTTTTGCCGCATCTTTCAAAACCTTTGACCCTCTGGCGGAGGTTTTAAGCTAGTGGTCAATTTAAAGTCAGGAAATAGAGTCGAATATAAATGCTAGGTGCAGGTATACACGCCAATAGTATAAGGAGAAACTTGAAAGTAAAAAGTAAATATTATAGTCTGCTGTGTTCATGTTGGAAGGGCATCAACAGAGTTATGTACCTTGTTCGGGACACCGGGGTGTGCCGCAATTTGCTCGAATTCAGCTCGTTTGACTTCATATTGTCACTACTTCGAAACATCTCGATACTGTGTGTCGGAAAAATCGGATTTACCTTATCAGGGGCTGACGAAACCTGATCGACTAGTCAAAGCTGATAAGTTGGGTGGGGCAGCATATCAGTTATGGTCAGGTCCTGGTCAGGTCCTGTCATATACCCCCTCAAACTCAGTGCCAAAAACAGGGTAGCAATGTGTTAAAATAACAACAGATACAAAAATGTTTTCCTGACATTTTCTACAGGAAAAGAGGGTGAAAAATGTGAAATAACATTCAAGAATTCAGGTAAAAACATCAAGATGTTAAAAGAGTCAAAATGTTTTCCTGACATTTTCTACACATGTTGAAAGGGCATCAACAGAGTTATGTACCTTGTTCGGGACACCGGGGTGTGCCGCAATTTGTTCGAATTCAGCCCGTTTGACTTCGTATTGTCACTACTTCGAAACATCTGGATACTGTAGTTGTATCTGTTATTATTTCAACACATTGCTACCCTGTTTTTGGCACTGAGTTTAGATACCAGGCCAGGGGGACAAGATTTTCAAATATCTGTGTAAACACATCAGTGGACCGCAAGTCAATAAATGTTGGATGAACATCGGAGGATGGAGAAGCTTCCTGAGGGAGAATCGTCGAGGGAGATACGCTGCGCCTGCGAATTATCCGAAGGAGTCCGATTTCGAAAAGGGAGCGAGGACGCTGAAGGCTGCCTTTGGAGGGACGTGGAACTGGTGCGCGTTACGTGACATCACTGTTCCAGAGCCATTCTTGGAAGGAATCCCGGGAAGCTCGCCATACGAATCGGGCGAGTAAACAACGTGTTTGGAGAATGGGGGGCTCTGTAAGGAACCTTCCCTAAATCACATTGTGCTACCATTTTCCTTCTGTTTCCTTGATATATTCTCGAATCTCCATACACGACGAGCTGACTCATTTGTATTACGTATGTAGCTGGTCACAAGTATTTGCACCAGCGTATATGATTAATAATCTACTCTTTACCACAAACCGTCACCTAAGGCCAATTCCTCAAGCTTCCCTTGTCGAGAAACCCCTCCAAGAAGAAGCTTTCAGGCCTAAGGTGAGCCCGTGTCGATTCCATTCGACGTCTGGAATATCCATTGCTCGGAACAACGGTACATCGCTCACATCAGTCTTTCTGCAGATTTCTGGAGCTCTTGATGGCACTTGAGGGCACTTGATCTCGGGAACCCAAAAAATTTGGCCAAAAAACTTTTGCCTCCATGGATGAAATGGAGTGTCTGCCCTGTAGTAAAAAGTTTTTTCTCACTTGAGGAATCGTAGGTATTCTGGAACACTTGCGACTCGAGGCCTTTTTGGGCCGATTCCAGTGCAATCAAGTGCAATCAAGTGCAATCAAGTGCAATCAAGTGCAATCAAGTAATTTGCAGGAAGTCTGATGCAGTCGGAAGAATATGTTAAACGGCACAGCATATGCGATTGCGGTTGTCAGCAACTCGTCGACGGTCTGCAGATCTTTGAACATCACACACCATCCTCGCATCCGAACGTGCGCCCGAGGATTGTCAAACCCTAGGATCCCATGCTCGATTACTTTCGGATCCCATACAGTGCCCCGCATCACATCACGGTTCCGCTTTTGGCAGTAAACAAGTCCAAACTTAGGAACTCAAATAACATTATGCCTTTTTCATGGGTCTGCTGGAAAACACTGGGAAACATCCAAAGGAAGCCTAAAGAACATGGCTTGTGCTTGGTTAGTTCATCCAAAAAGATTTCAACTTTTTGACCACCGAAAAGTGAAACAAACCCTAATGATGCCATCATATTCCCATATCGGGTAGTGTTAGAGTGATGGGTGATGTTTACATAAGCTCACACCTAATTCTGTAGGCCGTCTGTACATACCAGGGACACCTCCATGGACAAGGGAATCACATTTGAATCATTGCTAGATATGCCAGAGAACTCAACAACTCTCAGCAAGCCATCTGGAGACCATTATATTTTTTTGGACCTCGAAAAAAGTGAAACATTGTGGGAAAAAATGAGATCTTGTGTCAATCACATTCTTTTTGCCATGTTTGTGGCTCAGAAAATCAGAAATACATCACAAAAATTGTCTTCCATGCCTACGGCACGTGTTGGAGAAGTGCCCACGGGCACTGTATTATCGGAGTCAAAGTTTCCAGATCGCACGAAATTTCAGAGCTAGTGACAGATTTCGCCCAATTCACTATCGCGTTTAGGTGGTCTAACTTTGTGATAGGGTGGTCTTCGACGGAGTGATACGGTCCACCGGGCATGAGAGGATCGGCTACGCTGGCAGGAGAACGACCACAATCCTCTTCCGCGAGCGTATTGTTGGGTGCGTCATTGAAGTCGGGCATGTTTTCCAAGTACTGATTTTCTGAGTCGTCTTCCATGTCGAACACCGGAGGTGTTTGCAGTCGATTCAGCAGGCCTCCAGATGAATCCGCCTCTGGACTGTACGTGTACGGAGGGTTCTACTCGTCTCTTTCGGAGTACGGACTCTGCGAATAGGACTATACGTTCTAGGCATGCCTTCGAACCTGGGGCTTCCCGGTCCTTCCGAACGTCGACTCTCTCCGCCAGATGTCGCATGGCACGCCGAGCTCACGGAATAGGAAGGACGGCGGCTCTCTCTTGCCGCAGCACGTCCACGGCCTTCCCTACGGTGAGGGCTGGCTGAGCATGAGGAGCGGTGTCGGCGAATTGTGCCGTGCTGGCGCAGCCACATGTCATCATCACCAATGCGGCGCAGCGTGGGCTGGTCTTGGGCGTAACCGACCAAACTCGAGTAAAATGGTTCGGGAGTCACCAGCATTCGCTCAGCGAGGGGTTTATAGGCATCAACATTCAGATATGTCAAAAAGGACCTGGCTGGTTTCAGAGTGGGGGACATCCTCGAGATGGGATTCACCTTAGTTGCCTTTCGTCAAGCATCCACAAATGAAGACAACAAGCAAATTCGCAAGCTTGTACTCAGGATTTTGATGCTCTTAGATGATTTGTTTGTAAAGGTAAGCACGAATTCTAACAGCACACCTTAAGACTGATTGTATTCAGGCGGTGTTCAAAGCACATTCTAAAAACGAAGCCAAGGCTCCGTCTATAGGATCCAGGCTAATGCAAGTTATCCAATCTCTGGTCAAAAAGCACTTTGATTTTCACGAACTTAGCAGCAACGACGAAGATTATCCCGAGACGAGATGCCGGATGGCAGCGATGAGGGTGGGCGACAGGCACACTGATATGGAAACCAGCGGCAGCCAGAGTACCTAGAGACTGAGCATACTGTGATTGATTGTGTTCACATATACCTACCGACCACATATACAAATGTCGAAATTGGATCAGAGCTTGTCAGCGAGAACTGGGTCTGAACTTACGGTGAGAACGTTGGCCAAAAGATGCTGTGACTTGTATGAACCCACCCAACACCAGGACAAAATGCAGTGGTGGAACGAGAGCAAGGAAGATCGTGTCCGGGTCTCAATCAAGAATATATTCGGTGATGCGGAGTGTTCAGCCAATTTTTCGGAGTCGAAGAATCCAGGCATGTTGGCAAACAACCTGCGTACAATGCCTTCATTGAACATTCTGGGCCGAATAACAGCATTACATACGATAAGCATCCTTGGCCGAATGTACAATCCAAAGATGGTTGCAGAGCCTATTTTGAGCGGGACTAGGGTCACACTTTATTCAATAATTATTGATTTGACAGGTACTTTCTTAAGGGTCACAATAACATGGTTTGACTTATGTGACTCCAGCAGAGACAATAAATATTGTTGTGATACGAAGATGTGGATGGCGACATAGAGGTTGCAGGACAGTGGAGTCGCGACAAACATGACTGAAAGCCCGGGTGTTGAACATTTGTATAGAAACTAGAGAGTGGTGAATCCAAGAGGTCACAGATCGTTGGATCTAACACACTCGTCAACTCGCGTGGCTACTCCCTTTTGGGACAAGTTTCAGCAAGTAAGGGTCATCCCACCAAACAATACTCCAGGATATTCAACCTTAGTCTCCCTAGTCAGACCATAAATCAATGTTTTTTTTTAGATTTGGTGGGGGAAAAAAAACCTGATGTATGGTCTGATTTCATTGGCGCATCCCATACCGTAGGTCGGCGTTCCGGATTAGGAAATGCCCGATCGGGAAACCCGCCCTGGACCTCAGTGAGATCCTGGTAAGTTGTGTGTCCCCAGAGTGGATATAGGTGACTTTCTAAGGTATATTGTGTCCAAGTTTTCGTCTTAAACCAAAAATTTGGGGTGTGGTACATGATTTAGTTTCCGATGGTGTGGCTGTGCACGAAACTCACACGAATAGAATTTCGATTTCCGAGGACAGCACGCAGGTATAAATCAAAAGGAAAATACAGAGAGATGCCTGAGCATGCTCTCTATGGTTGTAGCTACTTTATAACATTTGAATGCATGTAGTTGCCACAGAGCAACAGCCGCGGCGGAAGGTCGACCTATGGTTATCACCTGACAAGTAAATCTAGACTAATTCAACCTAGCTCAACCAAGAGCTCTCCACAGGGTGCCAGAGGGTGCCCCATATCATATGAAGACTATAAAAACCTACAAGAGCCCTACCAGAGTGAAAGATATAAGCAGCAGGCAAGCCGCGGGTGGCCGCGCTTTCCGCATTTGGGGGGGGAGGGTCTCGCACGTGCTTTGATGGGTGTGTCAACGTTCTGCGACCTCTTGGGTGAATCATCGACATGAAGGTTAACAGCAAGCAAGAGAATACCGGTCCGGCGCACCGCCGGCTGCATCTGCCGATCATTCGTGCACCATTACGCGAATTACCGGACACCCGCACCGGATTAAATTCCCGCGCGGCAAGCCTTGGAACGCTTGGCAAGACTCGCTCAGTTTCCGCCTCAGGCCCCTATCCGAATTTGAGCATCTCGGCAGCCTCGGCATTCCATCAGATTTATCAAACGATCAGCAAAGAAAATCTCTCCTTTCCCTTCTCCATTCTGCGAATTAATGGTCTAGCTAGCACTGGCCAGCATATTCACCACACGGAAGTATATAATTGCCTGGCCCTTCACATGCCCATCGCTTTTGCACCGGCGCGCCTCTTGACTTTCTTTGATTTAACACATCGTCATTTGATCCAATCCCGTCACTCCGCGTTCACAACTCTCGAGTGCAAGGACATTGAAAAAGGTTGAGAGGTGCTCTCTTATTTATGGTTCATCCACAGGTAATACATTATCAGTCTAACAAAATGCAATGAAAATCCTGACCAAAAGTCGATACATTTGCCGCCGTGGAAGCCTTCAACGGGTCTGAAGGATGTTTGATGAAATGCCGAGGCTGCCGAAAGCAATACCAAATTCGGATAGGGGCCTGAGGCGGAAACTGAGCGAGTATGCTCGACCTTCTTGATCCGTGGAAGTGTGTAATTCATGCTCCCTTTGTTTTTCAGTTTTAATAGAATCCAAATGGGTCATTGCCATCCCTATATGACCGCGAGATACAGTTTGCGGTGCTAATCGGCCTATCAACGTTGCGCGGTTGTCCGAGACTCCGAGTGCGGTTGCATTCGTAGCCGAGAAATATGGGGTAAAACCAATCCAGGAAGTTATTTGTCCACCTCAATAATCCCTGCGTTCCTAAGCGGGACCGTGCCGTGTAATTCTACTTATCTACTGCCTGTTAATACTTGGATGTTCGATCCTCAAGCCGGAGAGTTTGAAGATCCCAGGATCTGATGGTTGGGAAAGTGCCCGAGAACGCCAGGATTGCATCACGACCAACGTACAATTTATCCCGTTCCAAAATGCTTGTTGCCGGGGAGTCACCGGTGTTCATTGATATGCTATAATTGTATGTGTTATATTCGTGCACACGGACTTCGGTCCGTCTCTGACTTCCGACCTCTGACCTCTGACCTCCGAGTGTTGGAGACGGAAGATCATCAGGTTTTTACGCAATGAAGGTTTACTGAGCGTTTCCCGTTTATCCGTTTTTCCATTCCTTCTTAACTTCTTGTTTATTGTTTTGCTTAGTCAGCTTACTTCTTCACCCAAATTTGGACTCTCGCTTATTGTTATGTTTTGATCTACCATATTTGGGTTAACAATAACGGACTTGGTATAAATACACTTTAATATCCTCATGTACTTCAGTTTGATTATAAACGTTGCTTTGCTTCCGAGTCTTCCTCCGGTGTCCTTTCGGACTAGGATAGTACGCACAACCTGACCTTCCTGTGGTGTTTGCACTCACCTCTGATATCTCCGACCTCCGGTCTCCGGTCTCCGACCTCCAATCTCTGACCTCCAATCTTCCAACCAGAGACCTTCGGCGATAGCCCCCTTCATCGGCACGGTTTCAGAGGTATAAGCCTGATCTGCCAAGTCCTTATTCGTAGCATCTGATGTGTTGTCTTCAGCCTGGTTAGACCTGTCTTTGGTCTTTGATTTAAAGTTCCCCTGGTCGCGCTTCGGTCTTTGGCCTTCGCGGTCTCCACCTTTAGCGAAACATTTATGTTTGCAATGATATTTCCGACCACAGTTTGAACATGTGCAGTCCGAAGGGCAATTACAACCGGTGGATTTATTTTCGGACTTGGGGTTTCGGTTCGAACTCGAATTCGATCCCCTCGAGACTAATGATGAGTCTGCGCCCGATTTTTCCAAGCGACGGCGGTTTTCCTCCAAGATAATTGCAATAAGTTCATAGGACTGGATTGGAAGAGTGGATACAAGCGAAGTTGGAGCCTGTGTAATACCAGTAGAAGAGCTGGTAGTAGCCTGAACAGCAGTGAAGTTTGCACCTAGATAAGCCGTAGTAAACTGGTCACAATTCTCGGGAAGAGAGGTGAGGAGTAAGAAGGTGAAATCATCGTCAGATACATAGCTACCCATGAGGTGAAGCTGCTCTCAAAGATATAGGCCGGGGTGCATAACCTGTTGAGAATATACGAGAGGTTGTTGTTGTAAAGAACCGGCAGTGGCTCTTTGAGATCACACAAGATTTGGTAGGAACAAAATTGATAGATTAATTGTTCTACATACACTACAGAGGCTGCTTTGATAGTGGGCAGGCTTAGCTATGAGCCATAGTGGAGTCAGTGAGAAGAACATAATAGAATGAGTAAGAAAGTTCGGGGATGTTCGACTTGCCCGATGGCCGATGGCCGATGGCCGAGGCTGCCCGCTTCGGGCTATGGTTCAACACTACCCCCACCTTTATTCGGCGGCAAAATTCTGCACCCTTTTTATTCGGCATGCAAATTTCCCGCCACTTTTACGGGCCGCATTTTCGCGCCACTTTTATCAGGCACACAATATTTTGCACCACTTTCTTTCGACATAACAGACTTCAACAGGTAAAATTTTTGAGCCAACCCCAGCGACACTCCTCCCAGGCGACACCAGCCCACTGCACTCCTGGTTCACAACTTCAAGCTGCTGGCATGCACCCATGCGGCCACACTCCAAGATCTCTCCATGGGGGCCGGTGCGAGAAGCGGAACACGGCTCTTGAAGGAGTATGCTGGTATACTGCACTTCACTCATTGTCCTCACTCATTGTACACTCTGCATCTCGTCGAGCAGCACCATCCTGCTCCATGCCTTATTGGTAGTGGATGTATCATGTTGTTATTAGGCTCCTCTCCTTATTCGCACCTACCCACTACATAGTGGGGTGGTCCGAAAATTATACCTGTTGAAGTCTGTTATGTCGAAAGAAAGTGGCACAAAATATTCTGCGCCTAATAAAAGTGGCGTGAAAATGCGGCCCGTAAAAGTGGCGGGAAATTTGCATGCCAAATAAAAGGGGTGCAAAATTTTGCTGCCGAATAAAGGTGGGGGTAGTTGGGGCTCCGCGAATCAAAATGTCGCGAGGGGAATTTCGTTGAGTTAAAGTGTGGCGGAGGTACATCTTTTCCGCCACTTACTTTCTCGGCCCGAAATCCCATAAAAGTGGTGCGAAATGTCCGGATTTGGTATAAAAGTGGCGCGAAAAGAAAAAATACGAAAAAAAGGGGCGGATTATTAAATGTGCACTTGGACCGCCATAGTAAGGTGAATTCATTAAACGATCGTCGGACTAGGACTGTTGATCAGACAAGCTCCATTTGATTCGTGAATCACTGAATGGTTTGAACAGGCCCCCGGTCACTCGGCTTTGTAGCGGTCCGCTTTTTGCCTCAGCCGAGCACTGATTTACTCTATGAAATTTCCCTCTGGGCCGTTGTTTTACTCTATTTCGGACCAGGAGTTTGAAAAAAGTGCGTTTTTTCGCTCCCAGGCTCAAAATTCCGCTCCGGGGGCCTTTCCCAGCATGCGCAACAGGCCGCTCAACACTCTGAGGATTCAATTGCGCGTGGTACAAAATATATAAATCAGCCCTCCCCGCGCGGCTCTGCTGTTTTCCGTTTCCCTCCCACCTTCGAGGGGGACGTCTTTGTAAATCTTGCCGGCGCAGATCCATTGGGTGGCATTGAACGGAACATCCGTGTCAAGTATGAGAACATCGGCCATCAGAGAAGCGAAGTGTGAGCGGTGAAAATTTGATGGTTTGTTGTAGGCTGTTGTCCTGTGATGGGCACTGCTCCCGGATCGCATGGAGCGTGCCGAGTGACTGCCGACTGCCGACCAAATGCCTTTGCAGAGGGCTGCAACACTATACTCTACACTATTCCAAAAAAAAAAATCTCGCGCTCCGCGCGATTTACTCTATATGTGACCGGCTTTCGCGCGTCCAGCCCTGTTTTACTCTATCTAGAGGCCGGAGATGGGGGTTATTTTTGGGCCTTGATTTACTCTATCGCGGACCGCTACAAAACCGAGTGACCGGGGGCCTGTTTGAACTCACACCCCGTGCCTGAATAACGCTTGATCTACCCACTTCTGTGCTAATTTAAATTTTCTTCTTAACAGTTCCTTGGATCGACCGCGGGAAGAACATGCCGCACGATCCGGTCGGTCATATATCATAACCCCTGGAAACTGTCAAGTATCGCAAAATCTCGATTCAGAAATGGACCATTGCTGTTCGGACCCGGAAGAAGATCCGGTCCCCGATAGGCTCATGCACCACGGCCGTTGATACCTACTGCAGTAGGATTGCACCCGTCGTGATTGATTGATGCGAACTGTTCCGGGTGATCCGTGCCTGATTTAGATCCCGACGAAGAATTGGACGTACCATTGCAATCAACCCTGGCACCGCGTCAAGGTCAATTGCTTTTCCCCGGAGCTTCAATGCCAGGACCTACGACGTCCAAATCCCCGAAACGGTGTGCCGTGTGCGTGAAGGCCTTTTGTCTCCAACGGCACAAGTGTCCGGGTAGGTCGAGGAAGGAGTATTGCACATGCAAACATCCTCGCATGGCAACTGGCGACCGTGCACGAATCTCAGAGGACGTCATCCTGGCGTATTGGGCACAGCGGTCGCAATCCTCGGGCTCCTCGCATAGCTTCGAGCACTGTCATTCTTCTCAACATTAGTGTATTTCATATAAATAAACATTGTGCGTATATGGGATCGATGAATGGAACTCGTCGCGTGGCTCACGCCCCACTTGCGCCCCCTCGCCGCACTGTCCCACCACCGTTGTCTCTGCACCACATCTACCAGCTACACACCCAGCCCCCCGAACCGCGCATGCGACAGACTGCGAGGCCGTGCGCCCTGCGGAGCTTGTATGTGCCCATCCGCTGTGGAGCCGGGGCACGGCGGGCACGCAGGAGAGGAGCTGCACGAGCATCGCCTGCCGTGCCCGCTCTGCATACTTGAGCGTGTGGTCGTGGTGCGCGTCGAGCCGCGTCTGCGGTATCAGGAGACCGCCGCGCGAAGCGCTGTGGTGCGTGCGATGCATGCGGCGCGGAGCTGCACACATTGAATGTGTCGAGCCGAGTCGCAGGAGGTAGCCTAGATTATGGTGTTAAAACAATGCACCCGCATTTCCGTAGGCTGCGACACCAAAGCAGTCCTCCGAAGGCCGTTGGCCGCACGGCCACGCTCCGTGTATGCGCCATCCCGAGCAGCGCCAATACGCAGCGCAGGCGCTTCGGCTCGGGCTGCCAATAACGACTACTCTCCCGCGCGCTCTTCGAAGTCGGCGCGCAGGCGGGGTAGGCACTACGGCCGCGCTGTAGCGCGCCGGACGTGTCGCGAGGCAAGTGCGGAGCATGCGTGCGATTGAACGCGCGGGTCTGTTGCGGCTCGGCAGGGGCTTCAAGCGCATGTGTTGATGCGCGAACGGTGGGCGGCGGGACGCGCGAAGGCGACGGCGACCTGGCATTACGAGGCCAGATCAAGGCTTGTGGGACACCAGGAGATACGGTGAAAATTCAAAAGGTTTCAGTCAGAATAAATGTCATGGGGACTCACTAGTACTCCCTCTTTAATCCCCTATGCCTTCGTTCGCCCCACGAGCATCCGCCGCCGGGCCACCACGCTCTGCGTACGCGCGAAGCTGAACATCGAATCAGTGAGGGCCCTGGGCTGCCAACAGCCCGCGTGATGAAAGCCGAGGAACACAGGCTGGGCGTCATGGCCGCGGCGATCTGGGTGTGTTGGATCTGGGCCTGTGCGTGCGGAGACGTCGTGGAAACGGCGCGAGGCGAGGACAGAGCGGGGGCGCGACCGAGCGCGCGGACTTGGCGTCTAAGCTGGTACATGCAGTTCAGGTCCGGGTTTTGACGCGGAGGGCGGGCGCGCAGTCCAGGCTTGAGCGCACTTCACGGGCACCAAAAGGGAGGTATATGGGAGAGTGGTCCAATGCAGGACGGGACATGCATTCATGGGTGAGTACTACGCCAGATTTGTCCCCTAGGAGCGCGTAGGATGCCAGTGCGGCGAACCGTTCCAAACGAGAGCCCACATCCTACGAGAATGTGAAGAATATGCGACGCACCGAGGTGTGTTGAGGGAGACGTCGGCCCAGATCCTCATCCCGGACATCCTGGGCACGGAGAAGGGGATTCGGGCGCTGGCGACCTTCCTCGAGAGGTCGGGGGCTTTCACCAAGACGGGCCAGCCGCGACGCGTAACCGAGCCCCTTCAGACGGGCGAAGACGACGATGGAGACGGGACCGGGTCGGACGAGAGCGACGGGGGGTCGGAAGGGGGATACGGTGGCGACGAGGAGTCGGAGGAGGGGAGCGTCGAGGACGATTGAAGACAGACGGCGATCAGCCGCCAACACAGCCACGCACGCGACGTGCGGGAGGACAACACCTCCAAAGCTCTCGGGGTCAGGTCCACAAGATACCATAATGGCCGCCTCTTTCTCTATATGCTACTCATGCCCAGGTCACCCTATACTTTCCTACCCGAGATACACGCGCGTCGATCACCGCAGAACAAGCCCGCGAAATAGAGACTTCGAATACATCGGACAATTACTTACACCGAGGACTCCCTTTGTTATATCACGTATTGCGTAGTTACTTGCTGCGCCGGCATCTTAGCTAGTAGATAGCTTGCGCCGTCAACCGATTCTCTCTCTCTCTCTCTCTCACAGCGGAGACACTGGCACCGTGGTGATTGCCAGCGGAGATTAAAGATCTTGAAAACTGATTGGCTGGACCTATAGCATTTTGGGAATTAGCCCCGAGGGTAATAGGTCTTGAAAGCAGTGATAATCAGCGGAACGCCCGGCATCAAGTAGTCCAATCAAGACGAAAAAAATCATTTTCCGCGGTGGAAAGCAGTCTGAAACTGCGGTTTTGGTGCAGATAAATACATAGTAAGTCTCTGAATCTCCCTCTCCTTTCCCTCTTTTCCCTCTCTTTCACAACTTGAAAAAACGCGTTTTTGCCCCCGGATCCACAGCAATAAGCCATAAGCCCCCGATAGGCTGTTGCAGAAAGCACCTTCTTCGCCATTATGCCAAACCTGGCCACTTGCGAACATTTCGCTGCCGTTGATTCCCCAGGAATTCCAGCCATTCCGGATGTAACCTAATTATAAGTATTCCTCCCGAACCATCATGTGGATGTTGAAGTCATCTGGAAGATTCATTCATGCTTCAAATGTTCCCATCCCCCGTCGATTACACTGTGGGGGCCAGTCGGAGAGAGCACTTGAATCTTCCATTGTTATGATGGACATTTGTGAATGATACACAGCGGAAGAGGCCGAGATAATTGAGGTCTGAAGCTATCTAAAACGTGTGGAGAATGCGAAGGTCTTTGCCAGCTGTCTGATAACCGCTGGGTCGTCCAGCTTTGGGGTCAACACCGCGGAGTGGAGTTTAAAGGGCACAACCGTTAAATGAGAGCCACCGCCGCCATCAGACACCTCGGATGCTTTCTATCTTTTCATCTTACTTCTTTGATACTTCCGGGACCTTGGGAACTCATATATATCGTGATAATCCACTAGACTCGTAACCAGTCTGCCTACAACTGGCAAAAATGTGGCAAGCACTTTGCCGTAGGCAGACTGGTACTATTCGGGCCAAACAAAAGGGACGGGCGGGACTTTGATGCCGTCCGCCCTGTGCTCAATTCAACTCTATTATACAAGATCGAAGGGAATGAAGGTTCTAATGCTGCCCCGCCTAAATTCTGTCTCCTCAGAATTTTCACTAGGTATGTGAGCGACCTGTACAAAAGACTCAAAGTTGCATCGAAATTGATGGCAAATTCAGCCAACGTGATGCCGAGATCGGCCCCGCCCAAAAATACAAACTCAGGCCCGTCTCAATTGACAGCTCTGAATAGTACCAGTCGACCTGCGGCAAAGTGCTCGCCACATTTTTGCCAGTTGTAGGCAGACTGGTTACAAGTCTAATAATCCACGGGAACCGGGCCCCGGCATTCATGAGTTAATTTGACTTACCCATTATTTCGGCACTTTTTCAACGGTTCATTCCTCGGCAATCAAATCAATATCATAAATACCAATCCGGCGGATGCCGGACGCGATTCTGACATTCTGACCGTATTTTTCGGCCCATTTGGGACGCAAAACCCCAATGTTCCCTAATGTTGGGTGCCAAAAATGTTTAGTTTAGTTGTGAGTATTTGTCGTTTTCTTCATACTTGTCGTACCATCTGCCCATCCGGTTCGCAGTAGCTCATTTACTCCCATGGCCCTTTGCAGTGGCTTTACTGTACGGCAAGGTCAGTCAATGGCTAGTGCGAGAACTCAGGGGCCTTCGTACTTGGGACAAACGGGGCAGTATACGTCAACATGAAGCGCGGCTTGAACTCACCACGGGACCAGAATCGAGATGCGGTTTGATAGGGCCAGGTGGAGCCGACTCCCGCGGACGAAGGGTCATATCCGAAGTTCGACAGAGAGTCTCCTATCTCTGGGGACTCTCGCATGCATGGACACCGAGGATCAGTATTGCCGCGAGTTGTCCGAATTCGGTCGAGTTCGGTGTTTCTTTCCATGCAGAGCTACCAATGGTACACATCCTGCCCAACGATATACGCACATGGAATGGCATTAAATGGCAATTTATCTCACAGAGGTCCTAGCCGCGCATTCCGAGAAATCGTCCACATCCGCCGGCGTCGTGTGTGGAATACTGTAATGAATCACTGGTATGCGTACAGCAGAACGCTATGGTTGTTTCCAAGTCCTCCCGCGGCCCGTCGGGCGTCCTCAGTGGGGAAATATTACATTATCACTCTCCCGCATCAAATCTACGGTAGTCTACGCCAAATGCGGTCTAATGAGGGGTCTCGGCAAGTTCGGTAACCCGGCGGTTCCTCTGTGATCCGGCTGCAATCAGGGCGGCTGGGGAGCTGGCTGGGGCCGCTCGTTAGCGGTGTCTCTGGGAGAATCGATCCAATTATGCAGATGAAAAGATCTGGGACATCCATGGAGGAGGAGGAGGAGGATTGCCTGCGCGGTCCCAAATTGAAACAACAGGTAGCCGTACTACGTAAATGTGACGCCTACATCTACGCTACGGATGCCCGAATGCCGCCACCGAAATCTGTGGAGCCGGCTTTTTCTTTGCCGAGTAACTTCAAGGATGTGAAACCGGCCATTTTTCTAAAACAGAAATTAGGATGTAGGTTCACCAACTGGCGACCGGCTTCAGGGTCCGCCCACCCCTTTCTGACAGTTTGAACACTGACAGTCCAAAGTGTCGGGATGAGACAAGAATTGTGTTTCAAGGGTTTTATACACGGATGATTTTATAACGAACGAGAAAGACTTGGATCCTGCGCAACTTTTTCGGGATAAAGAACCTGTTGTTCAAATCAGTGACACCACCCAACGCCAGAGTTATCATTATGGCAGATTATGGCCATCCTCGTAACAGTTCGGTTGCGATCGCTAGATCCATTGACAGCCGAGATATACATACCAAATGTCTATATGTCCGTTACTGGCTGATTATCTTCCTTCTTGCTTCCCGCTGTCCATGCGAAACACTTACTCGGCAGGATCAAGTGGCTGCTCAAACGGTCCAATGCTTCAATTTGTGCGTACCAGTCCTGAGTCTTATCCTAGGGAAGAGTTGAGAACGGAGTGTTCAATGTTGAGAGATCAACTTCTCCCACGCACGCAATTTTCGCGCCTCCGATCTGCTCCGATGTAGTTGGAGAAGTTCGCGTCGCTTCCGACCGGCCCGCAACTATCCCAATTTCAAACTTCGGGAGCGAGGATCCTCTGTGAACGCGAATGCGATCAAACAACTGAATGGATCCCGGAAGCTATCCCGGAGAGCCCGGTTCAAACCTGTTCGAGCGCAGTAGAAATTCCTGGAGCATCATGATCAGCCAGTGTGCCATAACAACAGCGAACAACCGGGCGCCTGACGATAAAAGCGGGGGACAGACACAATTACTCCATTTTGCGAAACCACTTCGCGGAAAGTATAATTATCTTCTCGCCTTTTTCTTTCCTAGTTAGCGCTTCCCCATCGATGTCTCCCTCTCTGACGACTACAGTCCTCGCCGTCATTGCTGTACCTGTCGGATATCTGCTCGCAACATCATTCAGGGATGGAACGGACAGCCGTCCGCCAGGCCCGCGCAGATGGCCTCTCATCGGAAGTGTCCTCGAAGTGCCGCGATCATACCAATGGTTCAAATTTGCGGAGTGGGCAAAGACCTACGGTTTGGGAAATACAATTCGGTCAATCAATGGGGTCTAATTATTCGCAACAGGCAGTATCGTGTATCTCGAAGCCGTAGGACAACCTATCGTCGTTCTGAACTCTGCCAAAGTTGCAAAGGACTTGTTAGACCAGCGTTCTTTCCTCTATTCGGACCGCCCCAACTTTGTGAGCTGAACCAACATCACCCTCTTACACTGTCTTTAATAAAATCCAGACGATGGCAAATCTGTGAGAAATAATCCTAGGTATCAAGCTTGATCCTGAGGGTGCCCCGTAGCTCAGGATACGGGGAAGCTTTTGCTATCCTACCGTATGGCGATAAATGGCGACAACAGCGCAAAATTGTTGCTCAAGAATTCGGCCCAGGTGCCGTCCGTCGGTACCACCCCTTGCAAGAAGAAGAGTCTCGAAAGTTGGTACACGGTATCGTGGACGATCCGAGCAGCTTCGCCCGTCAAGTCCAGCTGTGAGTTGAAACTGTTTAAACCTGTCGGCCTAACTCTAACATGCTGTCATTTAACAGGAGAATCGGCGCGATCATTGTTCGAGCCACCTACGGTCATTACCTTACGAGCGAGCAGGATGTGTTCCTGACATCGCCTCTCAAATCGATGGAGAACTTCAGCAAAGCGGGAGCACCTGGGGCGTGGCTTGTGGATTCTTTGCCTATATGTGAGCCTTGCCTAATTTCGTCTGATTGTTAATTTAACCGAGCGATCAGTAAAGAAGCTTCCGGAATGGACTCCATGGAGCAGTTTTCTTCGGAAGGCAAAGGAATGGCGAGCCCTTGAATTGAACAATGCATGGGATCCCTATTTGTGGTCCAAGGAAAACTGGGTACGCCTTGAGCAGCGCAGTCCGAAAGTCTTACTGACATCGGCTGTACAGGAATCCAACACGGTTCTTCGTCCGAACCTCTGTGCTACAACACTTGAGGCTCTAGAGGGTACGCCTTCAAAGGAGCAGGAGGAAAGACTAGTCTGGGCCGCGTCCACGGTGATGGGGGGTGGATTGGATCCAGTGAGTGCTTCGTTAGCATCCTATTCATACCCAACTCATTCTCTGTCCGCAGAATGTGTCCTCCATCCTGACCTTCTTCCTTGCGATGATGTTGCATCCCTCAGTACAAACAAAGGCACAGCAGGAAATCGATACCGTAATTGGTTCAGACCGGTTGCCAACAATTCAAGATCGAGAGTCGCTCCCGTACGTCAGAAGCATCATGACTGAGGTTTTCCGATGGAAGCCTGCCGTGCCGCTAGGTAAAGGTTCCCCGTAGTCCATGATTAATCTGTGCTAATTCGACATCAGGTATTCCGCATGCACTCATCCAGGACGATGTATACGACGGAATGTACTTACCGAAAGGCTCTCTCGTCATCCCCAATGTGTGGTAAGCTGGGGAATTTCAACGAACATCCCTCCCTGAGAATTTCCAGGTACATGCTCCGTGACCCAGAGATATATCACGACCCCCTGGAATTCGACCCCGACCGATACCAAAATCTCGATTCAGAAATGGACAAAGTCACGGACTTGCTGTTCGGATTCGGAAGGAGATCTTGTCCCGGTCAAGATTTTGCAGAAGGCACTTTCTTCGCGATCGTGTCCACTATTTTGGCAACTTGTGAAATTTCCCCTACTGTTGACGCCCAAGGAGTTCCAGTTATTCCCGATGTCACTTATACTTCTGGTGTCAATATGTGAGCTTCTCACGTTGAAATCCGATAGAAAATACTCATTTATGCCTCGAAGATTCCCCTCCCCCTTCGATTGTAATGTGAAGTGCCGGTCGGAGAGAGCGCTTGAGCTACTCTCCGGTAATGATGATGTGTACATGTGAATGATCCACAGAGATTTGATGTTCAGAACTACGAGGAGAGGGGCAGGATGATCAGATTTATAGTTGTAGTTGTAACAATGAATATTACGCTGAATTAAAATGTAGATTTACAAGTGGCCAAAGAGCCAAATACGGAGGACGAGGAGATGGAAAGGAAAGGAAAGGAAATCGACAGAACGGAAGACGTACTCCTGGCATACCGCATGTCGGTGAAAGTCCGGCCAAACACGAAGTGTTCAACACGATCGGTCATGCGTCCGCTTTGGTTGATTACAATGTTCGGGAATGGAATGGCACCCGTCATTCGCAAGTTGATGCGCGGATTTGGCGGCAAAACTTTGAGGCGCTTAATAAGATGCAAACAAGTAGGAAGATGTTGGCTGAAGTTACATAACCAATATCTGTTGTCGAAGGCACGCACTCATCTCGAGCTGCAAAAACTTGGAACCACTACAAACCGTTGGTTAGCCTTTCCATGACATTGACGAAACATAGCTCCTCTCGCCGCCGAGGAGCGAAATCCCGGACAGCTTGGTCGTGACTGATTCTGCTTTATTCTTGGTTCACCGATCCGGTCCAGATTCCAGCACATCCTCACCCAATATCGTGGTTTGCTGCGGCAACCGCAATGTATATCGATGTGCCATTTTGGGACATTGATCACGTTTGTAGGGCCGTCGACACCTGTGATTGAGGTGCGCAGTGGGAGGACGGTATCCTGGAGCGCGCGGGATGAAATGCGGACTCGCGGTACAGGGTCGGGGAAACAGGGGGGTATCTACATCGTTGAAATCAGATGGACATGGTGCACATAAAACGGCAGCACACTGGCAGGCGTGAGGTTTCCGGGACGACAGTATCGAGATATGGGAGCGCCATGGTGCTGTCGGGATCCAAATGCTCGGGGGCAGCGAGACTCTATGCGTGCAGCTTTTCTTGGACGTCGGGATACAGCGCGAATATATAAAATATTCTGAGCATTCTGCCAATTTGATCAGCATGGAATACTGCATTGATGAAGCGCACGCAGTGAAAGCCACCAACTCGTCGTCCGTGAGATCCATCGCAGCCTCCGGATTATCGTGAAGGGCTGAGCATAAACTCGAGTCGACGGAACTGGGAGGCAAATGAGGGAATAAATGAGAGAATTCGTCACGAGAGGTGTCTATGCAGTGTCAAGGATGTTGGGCGCCCATTGAAGTTCATTCGTGTGAGAAAATCACGTCTCAATTAATAAGAGGGCCCTATTCGGAATGGCGCCGTATTCAGGTAGACTCGTAACCAGTCTGCCTACAAGTAGCAAAGATGTGGCAAGCACTTTGCTGTAGGCAGACTGGTACAACTCGGGATTTTTGATTGAGCTGCGCCCGGAGTTTGAATTAATGGGTGGTGCCGATCACGCCATCACGGTGGCTGGGCACTTGCCATCAATTCCCTTGTAACTTCGACTGTTTTTTACGCACCTCCCGTGGAGCTGCCGGAAATTCTGAGGAGACAGAAGTCAAGAGGGATGGCATCAAAAAGAGACCTCTTTTGGAATTTTGCACAAACGACTCGAATTGAGCCCGGGGCAGGAGCGGGGAGAAATTTTCAAACTCCGCGCGCAGCTCGATTGCTGATTCCGAGTTGTACCAGTCTGCCTACGACAAAGTGCTTGTCACATTTTTTCTACTTGTAGGCAGACTGGTTACAAGTCTAGTATTCAGGCAGCTGGCCAATGTAACCACTTGAGCGTCAGGTGGATGGAGCTCCAGAGATTGTTCGTGGAAAGTGCGATTTCCCTCCGGTGCTGGCAGATCCGTGCGAGGACAGGTGGTGCCTTTTAGGGTAAAGGGAAAATGCGGCCGTGGATCGGGAGGCATTCAACGAAAATAGAGGTCAATATTTGTGCTGCTGTCGGGCCATGGTCTGCATAGCAAGGTGATGGTGAAGGATAAAAGTCTCTGGTAAACAGACGCTACAGTTGGAGGTAGACCTTATTATGTAATCTGAAAAATGTCGAGATTCGTTCGCGCATTTGGAGCGCGTTTCTTTACAGATTCGTTGTGAGTAATACTACAGAAGGCCAAAGGAAGTCCCTTCTCTGTCCCCTTTTCCTGCATAGACCTCAGAACCGCGATGCCAAGTTTTGATGGGCCGGCCACGCGAGCCGACGAAGATTTCGTTCCATGCGAAAATGTGCGAGGCAAATAACTATAAAGCGACAAAGCTTCTCGGAGTTGAATTCCGAGCCCGTTGGCTTCCTAGGAGTTGTGTTCCAGGCCTCTGGAAGTGTTGAACGAGCCTGGCCCAAATTGAAACTCCGAAGTTTACGTAATAAGGTCGACCTCCAATACATCAGCACGTGGTGAACTACAGACTAGCAATGAACCGTGATCTCGGCATCGCACGGCAGACACAGCCCTCCACAGCCTCTTGTACGGAGACAGCTTGCCTACAGCTTTTGCTTTGGAGGCGCCCAAGCTCAGCCTCGCCCTCGTTCCTTACTCCTCATGGTGGAAACACTGGGGGTCATAACCAGCACCATTGTCATGATCTGGCTTTTCAAACCTTGAACACCGGGTCAGATGTCATGATCCGGAATTCTTTTCCGACAACCCGGGGTTCGACTCCGTTATTCCGGACTCAACCCCTCCACATCCCGATCGTAGGAACAACAATCGGTATTAATGTTGCGCATTAATACTATGTGTCCTGTTGCCACAGACACCAAACCCCCTAATCCCCTATAAATCCCTTGGCGCTTGTATATAAACCCTGTACTATTCTACTATTCTCTATACTATTCTGGTCTATACTCCAGCTGCTTGTTCGCTTGTCCCCTTCATTCTGCTTTTCCCTCGTCCAGTCGCCTCAGTCGCGTTTCGAAGAACCCGACGAGCTGCTGTGCTGACATCAGACCGCAATCATGGGAACGTTATCCCGCGACCGCGTCGCAGCAAGTCACACATAACACCAAATCCCTAAAGACGGACGACACGCGACCTCGATATCCCGACAACTGGCGATCACATCCCGGTCGCCTATACATTCTCTGGCTAAACATCAAATCCCGAGCGACAGGATAACACGCGATCACGATACTCCGACAACTCGCGATCACATCCCTGTCGCTCGAACCCCTCTTCGGTTTCAACAATAGCCCTTTACGCCTCACATAGGGTATATTAAAACATAACACATAGGGTTGACACGATCGGACTCCTAGTTATATTAGTATATAAGCCCGAGGTAGAAACTCCTGTACTTTAGATTCTACCTCGTCTAATCTCAGGCTTTACTTTTGCTTGACTCTTGTTCCCTCGGGATTACAAGGGACGCTGGATTCTCACCTGTGGCATTACATACAGCGCTGCCTACGACCTCGCATCATCTTCCTCAGCGGATATCACTCCGTCTTCGGCTCCTACCAGCTCCCACCTGCATGGCGCTCGTGACCTTACATCCCAGAACCAAGTGAGGAAGCCGTTCGTCTCGTACTACTACTCGGCGACCGCACAGGTTACTAGACGGGTTGTTAAACCCCGGGTGGGATTACTATTTTGGACGACTCAAGCCGACCCATAGGCCGTCGTTGACAACCATTCAGCTCGTCAATATGGCGCTGAAAGCTCGGGAATATGTCAAAGACTTTGTGAATCGGCCCCACGAACAGTGCCAGCTATTCTTGGAAATGGACACCCTCAGGCCGCTGCTTGGGGAGCTCCAGAAGTGTGTTTTGGCATACACATCGCAAAACAGCTTCCAACAGATGTCGGCCCCCTTGAACAAATTCAAGACGACAATGGAGGATTTCATGGAGAAGCTGAAGCCTGCAGATGGACGATGGTCGAAATTCTCAAAACAGGTGGCATGGACCTTGTGGAGCAAAAAAGAAGCGAAGGAATATCTCGAAGAATTTGAACGTATCAAATTATTGCTCAATACTTGGCTTGTTCTGGATATCTGGTATCTTACCCGCAAATGTGTGCGTTCATGATTTACTGATTCATTTCCTTAGGGATTTCGGTCAGCACCAACAACAAGACACAAATTGTAAGCAGATGATACACCTTGAAATTATCAGAAACGGTGCCAATTTCTCGCAGAAATTTTCCAATCAATAAGCGATGCAGTTCAAGAGCAACAGCAGAATCAGAGTTGAAATTCCCCAAAATCCCGTCTGCGACGTGAAAAATCGAAAAATTTCGTTCGGTGGTTGAAAATTTTGCATGTGTCACGCAAAATTTCAGCCGTGGTCGAATGGTCGAATCGGTAATTTGAGTCACGCGTCACCCCCCTGGTCGGATTGAATGAAAAAATACAGTACCGTATAGGTCACCATCGGTATCCAAGTTGGCGCCATGCTTAATGAGGAGTTTGACGATGGCTTCTTGGCCCATGAAAGAAGACACTTGGAGCGCACTACAGCCTCCCTGTCCGTATTCATCCAGCCACAGTGCTGGAGCAAATCGATTGTTCACATTCCCCATCACCGATGTGAACTGTACCCAGTTCCTCCCGTTTAATTGCACGTTCACGTTGACACCGCAGTTAATCAGCAAGGAGACAATCACCTTCTCACCGTTGTAGGAAGCCGCCAGCAATGCTTTCCCTCCTTCCCGCAGGTCTAAATGACCATTCTCCACGAGCTCCCGGACCACATCCCAGTGCCCATGGAAAGACACCACATCCAAGGCAGTTGTCATGTTTATATTGAGTGCATTATGGATGAGCAGCTTGACAATTCCTAGGTGCCCAACTCTTGCGGCATCTTCAAGAGCCCCATGATCCACATTAGCACCATTTTTGAGCAGTATTCGCACTATAATTTCATGCCTGTTCTTGGCAGCTTCTCGCAGAGCAGGAGAATTTTTCACTGAGGCACCGCTGGCGATGAGCAGTAGCACAAGTGTTTCAGACCCTGTTGCTGAAGCTGCACAAAGAGGGGATTTAGGCACATAATACAGTATTTAACCGGGAAGCGAAACACTACGTAGAAGCGAAACATCGGCTTTTTCCCGGATCCCAGGTATCCAACGGGCCCCAGTTTTTGTGAGAGGATAAGCTCCAGTCGTATTTTTCGTGACATGCCGCAGATAAAGCACTTTTCCCGGAATACTCCTCAATCAACTCCGCACCACTGTCGATGAGTATCATCCGCAGAATCTCCTCGTATCCGGCTTCTGAGGCCTCAACCAAAGCTAGGCTCGATTTGTCGGCACCCGCATTAACGAGCAGTTGAATCACATCCAATGCAACACCAAGCGCTTGGTTCAACTCGGAGGCATCTTCAAGTAAGAGATGGCTTGTTATTGTGCACAGATTGAGGCTGCCGCTAGCCAAATTTTCGGTGCTGAGGGCGTGAGCGATCCCTTGCCAGGATAGCAGGCTTCCTGGCCCCAGCGGAATTGGTAGAATTGGTAAAAATTCTGCTCTAAAAACACCAGAGTCATACTCTCGAATGTGAGCTCCGGTGTCCCACTGGCATGTAGAAGGCAGTATTCCGCTGCATATAGAAGGAATGGGTGTTTCTGGGTCAGTGCAAGAGGAAACCGATGGAGGTTCCTAAATATCTCGAAGGATAGATATGCGAGGCATGTTCTTGTCATGTTGTAACCGGAGTGACTGCAATTTTATCTTTCGCCACTCGACGCGTCAGAGGGTGATTCTAAAGAGTTTAAACATATAGATGTGATGTTTACATGACAGACTGAGCCCTGGACACATTTCACAGTCACAACTTGCCTGGTGAACTTGTTCTTTTGTCAAGAATATTTTCTGGGTGTCACTGCTGCAACGACACAAGTTTACATAGTAATAACCGCTATATTCACTATCCTAGGAGGCCATCCGCTGCGGATTACATTAAAGTTCATTGTATCAAAGATTTCCGTGATTCAAGAGAGTATAACCATCTCTGCAGCTGTTCTATCCCAAAAATGCGGGAGGTTAGTTATTGGGCCAGGAAATAAGTTTATGGGTCGCATTTGAAATCGGAGGCGCCCATCCGCTGCACATTTCAAATTCAAATCGAATGGTTCAACTTCCATGGAAATCGGCCCCCATCCGGGCCCGGGGCAACTGTTCTAGTCAGAAAATGTGCTGAAAGCAGATATCTGGGTGCCAGGGATAGAGTATGCATAGTCTCGAGATAGATCCAGGATGCTATCCGCTGCGCATTTCAAGCGCGGATCGACTGGTCCAACTTTCAGAGAAAACGGACGCGATATGAGGCCGGGGCGGGTGTTCTGGTCGAAAATGATCTAAACAGGCCCAAAATGGAAAAAAAAAACTGCCAGCGCCCTATGTTCCGCAAACGGCTGTAAGTGCAAGTGCGGACCATCCGCTATCGGGTCTTAATTCCCTCGACTTGAACCGGGGTAAGTTACGCCTCCTTGAGAACAGTGCAAAATAAGGCCTTAAAAACCTTTTAGAAGCCCGCGCATGACCCGAGCCCGAATCGAACGGGGTGCCTGCTGCAACCGGAATTTTACGCCATCGGGTGCAGGTGCGGGCCATCCGCTATCGGGTCTTCCCTCCCTTCGTTGCATCTCCATCTCCATGAGCTAGAGCTACAGCCGCACGTTGACACCAAAACAAAGAGAGAGTATGAATCTGATGCAACTCCCGCGGCGCTGATCGCTGCGGGAGAAGAAGAGATGGGTAGATGGGTATCGGGGTGTTGAATGGGGAGTAGATGGCGTGCTGGAGTCTGTGGACTGACTCCCTCCGTCTCAGTCTCGTCGGCTGCGAGGTCCTCGTCTTCGACTGTCCAAGATTCAAGAATGAACTTGAAGCCACTGGACGATTCGGACACACTGGCACAGATGGAAATGAAGCCCCAGGGATGAAGACGCTCTTCGTCTGCAAGTGCGCTGGGAAGCTTGAGAATCCTGGAAAATCTTCGCAAGTTGGGCAAGCTATTTGGCTCTCGACTTGCTTGGGTTGGGGTGCGGCGTAGTCTCTCAGAGCCAGACCTCAACACGGTATGATCTCGTACCTCTAGGTGCGGCGCTGGCCCGGCTGTAATCTGCCCGAGAGGCTGGAGAAACAGCAATATCGCGCTAATATTCCCAGCAGACCCACCTTCAACGCCTGGCATAGAGAAACTTTAACCCGGAACTTGAAGATCTTTCCCGTCGGACAAGAGTCGGAGACGCTCCGAGACGGTGGGAATTTCAACATCACGCGCCCCGGCACATGCCCTCCCGGCAATCACCGGCATCTCCCGACCGTCCTCCTCCTCCTCCCGAAAACCTTGTCGTTGTCTCGCCATGTTCTCGCGCGCCCTCGCCCTCACGGCCCTCGCCCTCGCCCGCGTCTCCTCCGCCGCGACCTCCACTGGCGGCCTCACCATCCTCGCGCCCGGCGGGGACAACCTCTGGTGGCGTGAGTCTGCATATCCTTCATTGCTCTCTTCTGCTCTTTTTGCTGGCTTCGCTCCTTCCTGGGGCCTCCAGGACTGCGTGTAAGTTACCCAGCTTGTCCCCGAATTATCTCGAATTATCTCCGATTTTCTGCGATTTTCTGCTACCCTCGCTGACGCCCCGCCCAGTCTTCCAGCAGCCGAACAACATCGTCTGGACGTGCGGGGAGAGCACATTCCCGCAGTTTACCATCTGGTGCGTCCCTTCCTTCCCGCCTTCCTTCCCTCGCCCTCCTCGCCCTACCCCACGCCTCCTTAGGTCCTGCGGAGCCTCTAGCGTACTGACGCCCCCACAGGATCAACAACAGCGACGTGTCGCTGCTCACCGCCATCACCGCCATGTACGTCCTTCCTCCTTCTACTTCCCTCCCCTCCCCCGTGCTGCAACGGGCTCGAATTTTAAATTTGATTTGATTTGTACTGACTTGAAATGCGTCGCCAGCATCCCGGTGGAGCAAAACTTCAACTGCAAAGGGCATCAACCCGAACCTGTTCAACGTGCCCCTCGGCGCGGGGTACACCATCGTCGTGACTAACATCAACAACTCGAGCGATGTGCGTTCTTCTGCCTTGTCTTTTTCCTTTCGCCCCTTCACTTGTCTTGTCCTGTCTTCTTCTGGTCTCTTCCGACTTTACGGTCGTTTTCTCTTTTCCCTGTCTTCGGCTGCGTGGCACGGGCGCGTTTCGCTTTTCGTTTTTGTGCTTGTCGGGCGTCGCAATCGGGGGCCGCGCAACGTCCGCGTGGGCAGGATGCGCGCTGGGCCCGCGCCACTTTTGCCGTGCATCCTTTTATTCCACCTGCACGATCGTGTGTCGGCGCCGGGCCGCGCTGTCTATGCGTTGCGCTGGGCCGCGGACCGACCTATGTACCCCCCGCGTCTCCCTCAGCGTTGTCTCCACCCGCCAAAATCCTCGCGCATCCACCCCGCCCCAGCTTCCCGCGCCGCGCAGACTGTGCGCCTTCCTCCCCTCCCCCCTTTGTCTTCTTCCTGTTCCTGTGTCTCGGCGCGCTCTTGCTCCTCCCCTTTACGAGGGGTGGTCGCCGAGGGAAGCGGGACGGCGTGGTGCGCGGGTGCGGCGTGGCGGGACGAGGTGCGGACGAGGTGCGGAGGACGGAGGGCGTGGCGATGTGCGGGGAGAGCGCGAGTGTGGCCGCGAGGGGTGAGCGGCGTCGGCGTATACGATATCGATGTGCGGACGAGTTGCGGGCACGGGAGTTGCGGGCACGGAGGACCCGCTGCGCGGAGGAGGGTGTGTCGATGTGCGGAAGAACGCGGGCGGCCGCGAGGGGTGGGCAGCGTCGGCGTACACAATGTCAATGTGCGGACGAGTTGCGGGCACGGAGGGCCCGATGCACCGAAGACGGAGGGCGTGTCGATGAGCGGGGAGAGCGCGGGTGTGGCCGCGAGGAGGTGGGCGGCGTACCAGCGTCACGGCCCACCGTGATTGTGTTTCAGCTGGGTGCGGCCTTGCGCGCGATGCTCCAGAGGCTGCGGCCTCCCCCCTTCCCCCGGGCCCCTACTTCATTCCCCTCCTCGGGCGAGAGTCGTGTGCGGTGCATGTCACAGTCCTATGTCTTTCGCCTGTATGCAGCGCCGCATCCGCTCGTCCCGCGACGGAGGGCGGTAGTGGGATACGGCCTGCGCAGATTGCGGTTGTCGACATGAACTGGCGCGGCCTGTTGTCGGCGTTCAGCGTGTCGTGTCGGGCGTATGAGGAGATTTCTGCCGGGCGTACGCGCCCTCTGTTGTGGGATAGACGGGGTTGGCGTGTGTCGGGACGCAGGAGGCGGGGTGTGTATCTGCGGCGTACGGGCGCGACGTTCTCCGGCGCGAGTGGCATTCGGGGCGGCGCGGCGCGGTGTGTGGGGACGGAGTGGGGATGCGTGTAGTAGATGGCTTGACTGGCGACGACTCTGCCCGGATTGCGCGGTCGGGAGGGGGTGTTTGTGGGTGGGGCGCGCGGGGACGCACGGGGACCGTCCGAGGGCGGGGCGCAGCCGTTGTGGGACGTCCTACGGTGTGCGCCGGGCGCGCAGCGTACTCTCATACGTCCTCGTTGTATTCGTCGTCTCGTCTCTACCTCTTCATCTTGTTTTCCACTCCATCTTCCTCCCCCTCCCCCTCTTCCCTCCCTTCCCCCCCCGCTTCTCGCGTCCAGCCACTGACGGTCGTTGGGTCTAACCGTCTCGGGCCCCTTCGAGATCAAGCCGCTGGCGATCGGGTACCCGCGCGTGTCGGCGACGCCCGTCGACCAGAGGAGCGCGACTGTTAGTAAGGTGGGTTTTTTGCTCCTTGCCACTCTGCTTCGCTTTTTGCCACTGCTTTTGCGGTATTGGGGATGGGTCCCGCCGGCCCGCGGGCACTGTCCGCGTCGTGCTCCGTGCTCCTCTCCCCGGTCGGGCTTCGCCTACGGGAGTCGTCTGCACCGGTTATCCCCCTGTTTTCCGACGCCCCCCTTGTACTACAATGCGGCGCGCGGTCGATGTATTGCAGAAGCGCGCACTCCACCCCCGCTTTCCTCGTGTCCGACCACCCCGTTCCATTCCCTTCCTCGTCCGACCCCTCCCCTCCATCGGCGCTAGCGCCCGCACATACCTTCCTCCACCCCGCCCCTTGTTCGCTGCGTTCCCTTTGTCTGCACTCCACACCCCTACCGTCTTCCTCTGCCCCTGCCCTGTCTTCCTTTCCCCCTCTCGATTAATGAGAAGGCCCCGTCATTCGGGATGTCGCCGGATTCAGGCTGCTGTCAATGGAGCTCCAGATATCGCTCGTGGAGAGTGCTATTTCCCTCCAGTGCTGGCAGATCCGTGCGAGGACAATAAACTGCGAGGGCCAGGTCGGACTCCAGCTCTCGTTCTTCTATCTCCAACGTATCTATACACAATTTATTATTTAATCGCAAGATTTCTGCTCGAATCTTGGCGGTGCGGGGCGCTGCTCGTGAGTCCTACGTTTGGGCGCGTGCTGTGGAATACAGAGGTCGATATTCGTGCTGCTGCCGACATGGTCTGCATAACAAGGTGATGGTGAAGGATAAAAATTGGCTGCCGGCGCAACCGTGATCTCGGCATCGCCCGGCAGACACAGCCCTTGCACAGCCTGTTGACATCACACAGCCTACCGAGCTGACAGGAGGCGCTCAAGCTCAGCCTCGTCCCTCGTTCCTGACTCCCATGGCGGAAACACTAGGGGTCATAACCAGCACCATTCAGCTCGTCGATACGGCGCTGAAAGCTCGGGAATATGTCAAAGACTTTGTGAATGCGCCCCACGAACAGCGGCAGCTGTTCTCGGAAATGGACACTCTCAGGCCGCTGCTCGAGGAGCTTCAGAAGCGTGTTTTGGCACACCCATCGCAAAGCAGCTTCCAGCAGATGACAGCCCCCTTGAACAAATTCAAGACGACAATGGAGGATTTCACAAAGAAGCTGAAGCCTGCAGATGGACGGTGGTCCAAATTCACAAAGCAGGTGGCATGGACCTTGTGGAACAAAAAAGAAGCGAAGGAATATCTGGAAGAATTCGAACGTATCAAGTTATTGCTCAATACTTGGCTCGTTCTGGATATCTGGTACCTTACCCGCAAATGTGTGCGTCCGCAGTTTACTGATTCATTTTCCCAGGGATTTCGGTCAGCACCAACAACAAGACACAAATCGTAAGCAGATATGCCTTGAAATTATCAGAAACAGTGCCAATTTCTCGCAGAAATTTTCCAATCGATAAACGATGCGGTTCAAGAGCAACAGCAGAGTCAGAGTCGTAAGCTAAATCCTATCTCTTTTTCCCTCCGTCGCTGACACGCGAGTTAAGACATGGTCAATCTGGTAAAAGATGTTGCTCGACAGGTTTTCGACGGTGAGCTTTGCGTACTCTGTTCTTACCATACATATCTGAGACCAACAGAACGCGATAAATTAATCGAGTGGTTGTCGCCGCTCAATTTCTTCCCGAGACAAGCAGAAATCTTGAGTAGCCGGCAGCCGGGAACGGGGGAGTGGCTCCTCGAAGACGATCGCTTCGAAGCTTGGAAGTCTGGTCTCGGAGGAGCTTTGTGGTGCTATGGGATACGTATGTGACCTCCAATAAACCCTGTCATTCTTTGAGCTAATGAACCTGACAGCTGGCGCAGGAAAGACCGTTCTCGCGTGCGTATACATAGTAAAATTTTCTGTTCGCATTCACCTTTTACCAGATCTATTGTCGTGGACCATCTTCGGACACAATTTCAGGCCCGGGACATTGGTGTCGCATGCATATACTTGAACCACAAAGAGACTGAAATACAATCTCCATCTAATCTCCTCGCAGGCCTTTGGCGGCAACTCGTCTTCAGCGAACCCATATCCCCCACGATATCGACTTTGTACGCCCAGCACCACGAGGAGCGTACCCGCCCTACACTAAACGAGATCCAATTTCATCTTACGTCCGCTGTTGCGGAACACTCCAAGGTGTATATCATTGTCGATGCCCTCGACGAATACCCAGAGGACCGGCGAGCAATCCTCCTTGAATCCCTTGCAAAAATCCAGCCCACAGTCAACCTGATGTTGACTTCACGACCCCATATCAGCATTTCCTTCCCAACCGCTCGAGTCTTGGAGATTCGCGCGACTGAAAATGACATTCGATCCTTTATTGAAAAGCAGATTCAAGGATCCTCGCGGCTATCGAAGCATATCACAGCTCGACCAGAGTTCGAAGACGAGATTGAGAACAAGCTGGTGCACAATGTCGATGGGATGTAAGTCCATATTCATCTTCCCGGAGGGATCCTAGATTCAACATTCCTTAGGTTTTTACTGGCAAAACTGCACATGGAGTCGCTTATAACAAAGAATACGATCCGAGCGCTCCGAGACGCTTTGAACAACATGCCTAAAGATCTAGAGCACACATACGATGAGGCGATGGAGCGCATTGACCGTCAAAGCGAGGACGACAGAAATATTGCTCACCTCGTTCTTATCTGGATTTCGAATGCCAAGCGCCCGTTATCCATTGCAGAACTGCAGGAAGCTCTTGCAGTCGAACCCGGCGACACGACATTTGATAGCGACAACATCCTCGATGTCGACATCATGTTATCTGTCTGTGCTGGGTTAGTCACTATAGACCAGACCGACCATATTGTGCGCCTGGTGCATTATACAGCACAGCAGTACCTGGACAGTGTTCAGGCCAGCCGATTTCCACAAGCGCAGGTGGATATCACAAGAACATGCCTCGCATATCTGTCCTTCGAGATGTTTAGGAACCTCCGTCGGTTTCCCCTTGCGCTGGTCCAGAAACATCCATTCCTTCTATATGCTGCCGAATACTGCCTTCTACACGCCAGTGGGACGCCAGAGCTCGCACTCGAGAGTATGACTCTGGTGTTTTTAGAGCAGAATTTTTACCGATTCTACCGATTCCGCTGGGGCCAGGAAGCCTGCTATCCTGGCAAGGGATCGCTCACGCCCTCAGCACCAAAAATTTGGGTAGCAGCAGCCTTCAATCTGTGCACAATAACAAGCCATCTCTTACTCGAAGATGCCTCCGAGTTGAACCAAGCGCTTGGTGTTGCATTGGATGCGGTTCAACTGCTCGTTAATGCGGGTGCCGAAAAATCGAGCCTAGCTTTGGTTGAGGCCTCAGAAGCCGGATACGACGAGATTCTGCGGATGATACTCATCGACAGTGGTGCTGACTTGATTGAGGAGTATTCCGGGAAAAGTGCTTCATCTGCGGCATGTCACGAAAAATACGATTGGAGCTGTCGACTCGTGTTACACGAGGTGACAGCTCGAATGCTCATCGAGAATGTGAATTTGGAGCCCCGTAGTGAAGTGCCAGCTCACCCCGAATCTGGCTTTTCTAATTTGCCGCCTCCGCGATCGTATCCACCAAAGGTGTATCATGTGCCTAAATCACCTCTTTGCGCAGCTTCAGCAACAGGGTCTGAGACACTTGTGCGACTGCTCATCGCCAGTGGTGCCTCAGTGAAAAATTCTCCCGCTCTGCGAGAAGCTGCCAAGAACGGGCATGAAATTATAGCGCGAATACTGCTTGAAAATGGTGCTGATGTGGATCATGGGGCTCTTGAAGATGCTGCAAGAGTTGGGCACCTAGGAATTGTTAAGCTACTCATCCACAATTCACTCAATGTAAACATGACAACTGCCTTGGATGTGGCATCTTTCCATGGACACTGGGATGTGGTCCGGGAGCTCGTGGAGAATGGTCATTTAGACCTGCGGGAAGGAGGAGGGAAAGCATTGATGGCAGCTTCCTATCACGGGGAGGAGGTGATTGTCTCCTTGCTGATCAACCGCGGTGTCAACGTGAACGTGCAATTAAGCGGGGTACAGTTTACATCGGCAATGGCGAACAAGCCTAATCGATTTGCTTGGGCACTGTGGCAGGATGGAAGCAGAGCAGGATGCTATAGTGCGCTCCAAGTGTCTTCTTTCATGGGTCAAGAAGCCATCGTTAAGCTCCTCATCGAGCATGGTGCCAACTTGGATATCGATGGTGATCTCTACGGTACCCCGCTTCAAGCAGCGGTGAAAGCAGGGCATGAAGCAGTGGCTAGGATCCTCCTGGACAACGGGGCCGATGTGAATTTCACTGGATATGTCTCGCAGCCCGCATTGCAAATTGCTGTGGCATTGGGGAACGAAAAGATGGTCAGGCTGTTATTAGACCGCGGTGCATCTGTCCAGGCGCAGGACTACAATAATGCACTGCGTGCATCGGTCCAGCCAGGACTCGAAGAAATGGTCCGCTTCCTGGTGGAGAAAGGGGAAGATGTGAATACCTAAAGTGATGAATTGGGCACTATCCTGATGGCAGCAGCAGCAAGAGGGGCCAAGGAAATAGCTGAACTCCTCATCGAAAAGGGGGCCGAGATAAACCAACAAGGTGGTTTTTATGGAAGTGCATTGCAGGCCGCCGCGATGGAAGGGCACGAGAACATTGTTAGACTCTTGCTCGAGAATGAGACGGACGGGAATCTCCCGGGAGGCCCGTATGGAAGCGCTCTCCAAGCTGCCTCGATGGGGGGTCATGAGAATATTGTCCGCCTCCTCGAGAGTGCAGCGGAGGTGAGCACGGAGGAGAATTAGCTTGGACAACAATGTTATTTTGTGTGATGTCGGTAATTTTGTCCATAGCCTATAATACCAAAAGGGAGGGAGAAAAAGAAAGCAAACCCCTCGAAACACCACAATGACCTGACCCCGAATTGAATAGGGTACCTGCGGTATCTGCCCAACTTTATTACCAGGCACAGGTGTGGACCATCCGCTATCAGGTCTTATCAACCCTGATTTCTTCTTCCATTAGTCGGTTATTTTTTGAGGCAGCAAAAAAGTTAGCAGACAAAGACCAGGACCCGACCCCGAATCGGACAGGTTGCCTGCTGGTAACTTTCTTCAGATTATATCCAGCGCAGGTGCGGACTACCCGCTATTGGGTCTTGATATATCTGGTTTCAACAAGCGTGAATTACCACTCTTATTTCAGAGCCGCAGTGCAAAAATACAGATAGGAGCCCATCCTCTCATGACCCGAGGCCTAATTTAACTGATGTCCTGCTGGACATACAATTGGTGTTTCATCGACCGCAAGTGCGGACCATCCGCTATCAGGTCTTATTATTCCTGAATTGAACCAGTGCCAGTTACATCTATTTGAGAGTAGTGTAAAAGAAAGCCAAAAAGCACATTCTAGAGGTATGTATGACCCGACCCCGAATTGAACAGGGTTCCTGCTGACAAAGGCTGTACTTCTATTCCATTAAGTGCAAGCGCGGACCATTCGCTATCGGGTCTCTCTTACCCTAACTTTTACTTTTATCAGTTAGTTCATTTTGTGACGCAGCTAAAAAGCTGTCTGGCCAGGAGTTAGGACCTGACCTCGAATCAAACGGGGTGCCTGCTGGATACATAAATCACCAAAGTGCCCATTGAGCGCAGGTGCAGCCCATCCGCCATCGGGTCTTAATTCCCTCGACCTGAACCGGGGTAAGTCAGGTACTTGAGAGTGCAAAGAAAAACCACACCTGGAATCGCTTGGCCGCAGGACCCGACCCCGAATCGAACGGGTTGCTTGCTGCATTGTCGTAAGATGCCATTAGTATCGAACGCAAACGCGGACCATCCGCTATCAGGTTTTCATATGCTTGACTTTAACCAAAATAAATCAGGTTATTTTCATTTAAAAAAAGCAAGGTGCCTACGCTATCACCCGACCCTGAATCGAACGGGTTGCCTGCTGGATTGATGTTTATAACCACATTAGAGAGTGCAAGCGTGGATCATCCTCTTCGTATCCCAGCTTTCTTCTTTCATTCTTGTTTCAGTTTTCGAGGCACCTGGCAGTGAAAAAGCTATACGATCCAGGCCTACTTATGACCTGACCCCGAATCGAACGGGGTGCCTGCTGGATACAATTTCCACTGGAATTGGGCGCAGTTGCAGAGTCCGGACCATCCGCTATCGGGTCTTTCTTTCCCTGACCTGTGATTTTGTTGGTCCATTCATTTTTCGAGGCAGCAAAAAAGGTCAACAGAGAAATTCTTGTCATGGCCCGACCCTGAATTGAACAGGGTGCCTGCTGGATAAAACTTGCCCTGGCATGGGGCGCAGGTGCGGATCATCCGCTATCGGGTCTTCATATCCCTGATTTATTCTCTCATTGGTCGATTCATTTTTCGGGGCAGCAAAAAAATGGATGCATGAAGTCCTAGGACCCGACCTCGAATCGAACGGGTGTCCTGCTGGATAACCACGGCTTTGTCACGGAGTACAGGTGCGGACCATCCGCTATCGGGTCTTCGTGTGCTGAGAAGTGAAACAGGATAAGTTATGTTTGTCTGAGAGGAGTTCAAAAAGAAACGAAGTACCCAGACCATGACCCAACCCCGAATCGAACGGGGTGCCTGCTGAAAGCTGTTGGACCTTTCACTGATTAAGTGCAGGTGCGGACCATCCACTATTGGGACTTAACTTGGCTTGGTTGGGCCTGGATAAAGCGGACCTGCGGCGGATCCGAGCCGCACAGAAGAAAATCAGGTGTATAAATAAAATAAATGCATACATGAATACGAATCTGATGCAACTCCCGCCAGTGCGGGAGAACGCGGGTTGGCTAGATGGGTATCCGTTGTTAAATAGGGAGGACGGAGGGAGATGACGCTGGACTGATTGTAGCTCCCTCTATCTCTCTCGATCGTCTGCGAGGCGTGCCAGTGGGGCCATCGTGCCGGAGCCCAGCAGCACATAAGATAGATGAAGATGAAGACGCATGATTCAAGATTCAAGAAGCCAGATGAAGATGAAGACGCAAGACGCTCTTCGGTACTGCCAGTGCGCTGGGGAAGGCTGGAGCTGCTTGAGAATCCTAGGCGAATCTTCGCAAAGTTGGGCAAGATCTTTGACTCTCGAGTCTCTCTTGGGTTGGGGCGCCGTAATCTGCCCGAGGGTTGGAGAAAAAACAATACCGCGCCAATATTTCCAGCAGACTCACCTGCAATGTCTGGACTAGAGACACTTTAACTCGGAACTTGAAATTAGGAGGTGGTGGGAATTTCAACATCACGCGCCCCGACACATGCCCCCCGGCGATCCCCGGCATCCCGACTGCCCTTTTCCTCCTCACCCTCCCCCCTCCGAAAACCTCGTCGTCGTCTCGCCATGTTCTCGCGCGCCCTCGCCCTCACGGCCCTCGCCCTCGCCCGCGTCTCCTCTGCCGCGACCTCCACCGGCGGCCTCACCATCCTCGCACCCGGCGGGGACAGTCTCTGGTGGCGTGAGTATTCGTGTGTCTCGTGCCTTGCTCTCTTCTGCGCTGTCGTTCGGTGTCTTTCACTCCTGTGTAGAGGGCTCAGCGGACGACCGCCACTGCTGGAGCGCTACCCAGCTTGTCGCCCGAATTATTTCCGATTTTCTGCGATTTTCTGGGACATCTGCTGACGCCCCGCCCAGTCTTCCAGCAGCCGAACAACATCGTCTGGACGTGCGGGGAGAGCACGTTCCCGCAGTTTACCATCTGGTGCGTCCCTTGCCTTCCTACCTTCCCTTGCCTTCCCTTGCCCTCCTCGCCCACCCCACGCCCCCTTACGTCTTGCCTCCCCTCTAACGCACTGACGCCCCCGCAGGATCAACAACAGCGACGTGACGCTGCTCACCGCCATCACCGCCATGTACGTCTTTTCCCTCAGGATCGAATTTCAATTCAATTAATTCAAATGCGTCGCCAGCATCTCGGTAGAGCAAAACTTCAACTGCAACCAGGGCATCGACCCGAACCTGCTCAACGTGCCCCTCGGCACGGGGTACACCATCGTCATGACCAACATTAACAATTCGAGCGACGTGCGTGTCCGCCCTTTCTTGTCTTGTTCTTTTCCCCGTTATCTGGTCTCTTTTCCCCGTCTTTCTCGCTTTTCCCTTGTTTTTTCGTTCGGCTTTTCTTTCGGTACCGTGCGCACGGGCTTTTCGCTTTCGCTTTTCGCTTTCGTGCTTGCCGGGCGCCGCAATGGGGGTGTGCGGACAGGATACACGGTGTCCTACGCCACTTTGGCCGTGCACCCCTTTCATTCCCTGCGTCGGCCGCTGTCCGTCTACGGATGGGGCTCCGTACCCCCGCTTCATCTCCACTCGCACCGTCCTCGCCCCCTGTCGCGCCTCGCTGTGTGCGGGCGTCCGCGGCCGCCTCGGTTTCCGCTTTCGTGCCTGCTTTCGGCTTTGCGCGGTCCTCTATCATGGCGCGGTCCTGTCTGGCGCACCGTGGTCCTGTCGGGCGCACCTCCATTCTAGGAGTGTCGTGCGTCCGCTCCTTCCCCCTGCGACGCGGAGCTGCGTCTGCGTCTGCAGCGGGGGCGCGGCGGACGCTGGGAGATGGAGGGGTTCGTGCGTTTGTGCGTTTGTGCTTTTGTGCAGCGGGTGCGTGGGCGGGCGTGGCGGGCGAGTCAGGCAGGCGTGTGCGGGCCGAGTCTGGCGTGCGCGGAGCATCGGGGCCTGCAGGGCGTGTCGGGTGCGGGGTGCGAGGACGCCGCCGCCGCGGTGCGGGTGCGCTCGTTCCTGTGCAGGCCCTCGGTGCGACGGGGCGGCGCCGCAGCCATGGAGGGCGGGGAGACGCGCGCGGCGTAGGTGTCGACTACGCCCGCTCGGGAACCTCCCGGTGAGAGTGGGGCTGGTAGGCGGGTGCAGGGGCGCGGGACGCTTCCGCCGGGCATACGCGCCCCATCGACAGTCCGGGAGGACAGTCTTGGCGGGCAGGAGGGGCGCGCGGGGCAAGGGTGTGTGTGTATGTGCGGGGCGCGCGCGTCGGGTGGGCGTTGTGCGCGGGGGATACCTGGCGCACGAGCCGCGCTCGTTCTTGTCCCGCGCTTGTGCTTGTGCAGGCCCGCGTTGTCCGACGACGGCGTGCGGCACCGACACCGGATACTCGTGGGGCTCCGCGGCGGTGGAGATGCACGCTGCTTGATGGCGACGAATTCCGAGTGGGGAGTGCGGGGTTGGCGGGCCCGGCGTCTCGGCGTGTCGTGTCGGCGCATGGGGACGCCTCCGCCCAGCTTGCTTGCTTGATTGCGACTACGCCCGCTCGGGAACCCCGGCGAGAGTGGGCCCAGGGTATGCGTGTGAGGCGACTTCCACCGGACGCACGCCTTCCGTACGCGACGGACAGCCGCGATTGGCGGACAGGTGGGGCGCGCTGAGGAAGGGCGTATTTATGCGCGGAGGATCGCGAGGAGTTGTCGGGCGTCAGTCGCCACGCGGGCAGACGCTCGGTGCGGGGTCCCGGGGGATACGACTTATAACCCGCCGCCTCTTGTGGGTCCTGCCCGTGTATGGCGTAGCGGCACGGACGGGGGTCGCGGCGCGCGGCGGGTCGCCTGAGTCCAAAGGCACCGGGCGGCGCCGTACAACTGTGCGGGGCGTGGCCCGCTCCTCCATCCCTTCACTTCCACCTGGCTTTCCCCGCTTTCGCTTTCGGCGTTCGCGCGTTTCCGTTCTTCCCCTTCCCTTTCCCCCTCGCTTTCCCTCTTCCCCTTTCCCCCTCTTGCTTCCCGTTACGTTACTGACGGTCCTTAGGTCTACGCCGTCTCGGACCCCTTCGAGATCAAGCCGCTCGCGATCGGCTACCCGCCCGTGTCGGCGACGCCCGTCGACCAGGGGAGCGCGACTGTTAGTAAGGTGGGTTTTTTGGGTTTCGTGTTTTTTATTCGTGTACCGTACATCCCCGACTTCGTGCTTCGTGCTTCGTGCTTCGTGCTTCGTGCTTCGTACTTCGTACTTGCGTACTCGCCCTCCTACTCACTCGCCCTCCTACTCACTCGCCCTCCTACTCACTCGCCCTCCACGCATTCCTTCGCACCCGCGTTCTCGGCGCCTCCTCCGTCACTCCCCTTCGTCCCCCGTCCTGTCCTCCTACCCCGCGCCAGCCTCGTTCTCTGCGCTCCGCGCTCCTCTCCCTGATCGAGCCTCGTCTCGTGCGCCCTCCCTCCCACCTTCGTTCGCCCACTGTCCGCAACACTCTCCCCGTCGTCCCCGTTGTGCCCCGCTGTCCCTTCCGGACACTTTTCCTTCATTCTTCCTCCCCCGGCCACACCGTCCCTTCCCCCTCGTCCCCGTGTCCCGCTACCCCCTTCCCACTCTTCCTCCTGCGCCTATATGATTCCGCACTTCCCCCGCCCTGCTTTCCTCCTTCCTCGTCCGCCCCTCCATCGGCGCTGGCCCCGACGCTCGCACTCTCCTTCCTCTTCCTCCCCCGCGCCCCCTCTTTCCTCGTCAGACCCTCCCTCCCCTCCATCGGATCCCTGTCGTCCTCGCCCCCGTCCCCGCCCCCGCACGTACCTTCCTTTCCTCCACCGCGACCCCTCTGTCCTTGTCCGACCCTCCCCTCCCCTTCATCGGCGCTGCCGCCGGCGCCCGCACGTACTTTCCTCTTTTCCACCGCACCCCCTCTTTGTCGCTGCGTTCTATTCCTCCCACACCTTGCTCACACATACCTTCTTCTCCACTCCGCCCTTTCCTCGCTCTGTTCCTTTTGTGTCCGCTCCACACCCCGCCCCCCTTTTTCGTGGCTGCGTTCCCTCCCTCCCCTCCACCGGCGCTGGCATCCGCACGTAGGACTTCCTCGCTCATCGCTCTCCTCCCCGACGCACGCACCCCCTGCCCTTCCTCCTACACCTGTCGCTCGCGCTGGCGCTCACGTACTTTCCTGGCTGCTCACTCTCTTCCCCCGACGGACGCATCTTCGTTCCCCGCGCGCTCTCCGTCCTCCGCACCGCCGCTCCACCCCGCCTTCTTTTATTCTTACCCTGACCCTTTCCTTGCTCCTTATCTTCACTCTCCTTCGTCCCCGCGACCTCCTTCCCTCCTTCCCTCCCCCTTCCCTGCTCCTCTTCCTGTTCCCTCTTCCGCCTCCCCCTCCGTCTCCATCCGCTAACACCCACCCAGGGCGCCTCCAGCACTGGCTCCAGCACCGGCTCCTCCACCGGCACGGCCGGCGGCGCGGCGCCCACCAAGAGCGGCGCCGCCTCGCGCGTCCTCGCGGCCTCGAGCGGCGTGCTCGCGGCCGGCGCGCTCGTGGGGTTGTTGGCGGTCGTTTAGGCGCCTTCCCGTGTTCGGTGTGTTTCTGGTGTGTCCGCCCGCGCGTTACATCGCTCCCGGCTAACACGCGTGCTTACTTGCAGAGGAATTAGTGTGGTAATCTTAGTATGCAGATGAGAGTTAGTGAGAGTGGATGAGAAGATGAGATGGGGAGACGGACTGGTGCTACCTACACACTATGCTTCACGCTCATATACGCTCGCTGCCCTACGTGGCTTTTCCTGTCGCTACGTGGTTATGTTGTTCTTTTTCTTTTTCTGCGTTTGTGCGACTTGAGCCTGATGGAGACTCAGATCTTGGCGAGCGGGCGGAAGGCGAGGGGCAGGGGCGGAGTGGGGGAGGTAATTGTAAGAGTGAAATACTTAAGAGGGTATGCAAGACCCGGTGGCGGATGGTCCGCGTTCGCACCCGCATCTATTATACAAAAGACGGGGGTCAAGAGGTGGGCGTCCCGGGAGAAAATGATATCAACCTCTTTTCGCTTTCTGGGTGCCCTGGGGACCTCATTTCCGAGGCAAAAACTTTTTTATAAAGATCGGTCCTTGCAGGGGGGGTGTTTCGGTGTTTCTTACACCTAGATCTCGAGACTGAGCAATTCAAAAAATACTAATGAAAATACTAATTGATACCCAGGACCCCATATCTCCCCCCCTTTGAATGGTCAGATTTCGTGCTGGGGGCCTTCTTCGTGAGATATTGAGATGCCGATAAATCCATTCCTAAAGGGGAAGTTTTCTCCGGGAGGCTGAAATTCATATCTTTTGCCGAGAAAAATACATGGGCGGGTAGAGAATACGCACAAATGGGGGGGTCTTCTGCACTGGTTTTGCGGCCAGAGCCCTCAGAAGGTGCGAAAAACTCAAAATACGGATCATCGGGCCGAGTGCGGAAGTTCGGTCGATATCTCGGGATCTTCCGGCGCCCACCTCTTGACGGGGGTCACATGGATCTCTGGCCAGCCAATCAGGTTTATCCATGGCTATGGGCACGCGTGAACAAACAAACCTGTCCTCCTCAATCGCGTCTTCAACACGCTCTCTCTCGTTGTTCTCAGCTTATTTTGGCCCATGATTGTGCATATCTGGCCCTCTAACCTTCCCGACCCCGGCTTGAGCCTTGCGAAGTTAGAACACACATAGTACATACACTCAACCTATTACACCTGCCCCGAGAACATCTCAGCCGCAATAATGACTACATTCTATTTAAGCCTTGCCTTACGAGTGACAGGAAATCATCCTACAGGACACAAGTACGGGTTTGCAGCGTAAATACAATGCCTACGGGTTCGGAGGAAATTGGCTTACTGGGATGGGTACGGGTACGGGTACGGGTACGGATACGGATAGTTATCAAATATTTTGATTCAATGCCTGCGGGTGCGACATGGTACAGGAAATTGGCCTACGGGTACAGGTAATGAGTCCAGATTGTTTAATCTTTTGATTCAACGCCTGCGGATGTGGGATGGTACAGGAAATTGGCCTACGGGAACGGGTAACAAGCTGACACCGTCAAACCTTTTGATTCAATGCCTACGGGTGCAGGATCGTACCGGAAATCAATATCAGCCTATGGGTATGGGTAACGAGCTGAAGTTGGCAAACCTTTTGATTCGATGCCTACAGGTGAGGGATGGTACAGGAAATTGATATCAGCCTATGGGTATGGATAATGAGCTGACATTATCAAACCTTTTGATTCAAGGCCTACGGGTGCAGGATGGTACAGGAAATCAATATCAGCCTATGGGTATGGGTAACGTGCTGACATTGTCAAACCTTTTCTTTCAAGGCCTACAGGTGTGAGATGGTACAGGACATCTTCAAGGAATTTGATTTCTTATTATCATAGTGGAGCGCGGGGTACCCTTTTAGTTGCGGAGCAACGGGTCCAAGCTAGTTCATTATACGTCTGCAGTGCACTAAGCGGTGGGCAACCCGTTCGATTCGGGGTCGGGCCATTCTCATCTTGTTTCTCCCTTGAGATCTTTTTACCGATAGGATAGGTGGACACCCCGATGGCGGATCATCCGCCCTGTGTCCGGGGCACCGCTCGGGCATTGTTTCGAGCTCGATTAAAATAGAAGACCATTCAGCGGTCGTTTCGCCGGTGTGCGGACATACCTGCTAAACTATTACTTTTTCGTCCCACATCTTCACGCTTGATTATAGGCCATGGATAAAACTACCGACGTCACAACAAAATAACATTCTTGTCCAAGCTAATTCTCCTCCGTGCTCATCCCCGCTGCAGTCTCAAGGAGGCGGACAATATTCTCATGACCCCCCATCGAGGCAGCTTGGAGAGCGCTTCCATACGGACCTCCCCGGAGATTCATGTCCGCCCCATTCTCGAGCAAGAGTCTAACAATGTTCTCGTGCCCTTCCATCGCGGTGGCCTGCAATGCAGTTCCATAAAAACCACCTTGTTGGTTTATCTCGGCCCCCTTTTCAATGAGGAGTTCAGCAATTTCTTTGGCCCCTCTTGCTGCTGCTGCCATCAGGATAGTGCCCAATTCATCACTTTGGGTATTCACATCTGCTCCTTTCTCCACCAGGAAGCGGACCATTTCCTCGAGTCCTGGCTGGACCGATGCACGCAGTGCATCATTGTAGTCTTGCGCCTGGACAGATGCACCGCGGTCTAATAACAGTCTGACCATCTTTTCGTTCCCCAACGCCACAGCAATTTGCAATGCGGGCTGCGAGACATATCCAGCGAAATTCACATCGGCCCCATTGTCCAGGAGGATCTCAACCACTGCTTCATGCCCTGCTTTCACCGCTGCTTGAAGCGGGGTACCGTATAGGTCACCATCAATATCCAAGTTGGCGCCATGCTTAATGAGGAGCTTAGCGATAGCCTCTTGGCCCATGAAAGAAGACACTTGGAGCGCACTACAGCCTCCCTGTCCATATTCATCCAGCCACGGTGCTGGAGCAAATCGATTGTTCACATTCCCCATCGCCGATGTGAACTGTACCCAGTTCCTCCCGTTTAATTGCACGTTCACGTTGACACCGCGGTTGATCAGCAAGGAGACAATCACCTCCTCGCCGTTGTAGGAAGCTGCCATCAATGCTTTCCCTCCTCCTTCCCGCAGGTCTAAATGACCATTCTCCATGAGCTCCCGGACCACATCCCAGTGCCCATGGAAAGACGCCACATCCAAGGCAGTTGTCATGTTTATATTGAGTGCATTATAAATGAGCAGCTTGACAATTCCTAGGTGCCCAACTCTTGCAGCATCTTCAAGAGCCCCATGATCCACATTAGCACCATTTTCCAGCAGTATTCGCGCTATAATTTCATGCCCGTTCTTGGCAGCTTCTCGCAGAGCGGGAGAATTTTTCACTGAGGCACCACTGGCGATGAGCAGTAGCACAAGTGTTTCAGACCCTGTTGCTGAAGCTGCGCAAAGCGGGGATTTAGGCACATGATACACCTTTGGTGGGTACCGTCGTAGAAGCGGCAAATTAGAAAAGCCAGACTCAGGGTCAGCTGACGCTCCACCATGGGGCTCCCAGTTCACATCGGCGCCATTCTCGATGAGCATTCGAGCTGTCGACACGTGTTTTTCGTGACACGCCGCAGATAAAGCACTTTTCCCGTAATACTCTTCATCCAAGTCCGCACCACTGTCAATGAGTATCCGCAGAATTTCGTCGTATCCGGCTTCTGAGGCGTCAACCAAAGCTGGGCTCAATTTGTCAGCACCCGCATTAACGAGCAGTCGAACCACATCTAATGCACCAAATTTTGATGCAACACCAAGCACTTGGTTCAACTCTGAGGCATCTTCAAGTAAGAGATTGCTTGTTATAGTGCACAGATTGAAGGCTGCAGCTATCCAGATTTTCGGTGCTGAGGCCGTGAGCGATCCCTTGCCACGATGGTAGGCTTCCTGACCCCAGCGGAATTGGTAGAATCGGTAAAAATCCTGCTTCAGAAATGCTAGAATCATACTCTCGAGTGTGAGCTCAGGAATCCCACTGGCATGTAGAAGGCAGTATTCCGCAGCATATAGAAGGAATGGGTGTTTCTGGACCAGCACAAGGGGAAACCGACGGAGGTTCCTAAACATCTCGAAGGATAGATATGCGAGGCACGTTCTTGTGATATCCACCTGAGCTTGTGGAAATTGGCTGGCCTGAACACTGTCCAGGTACTGTTGTGCAGTGTAATGCACCAGACGTGTGATATGGTCGGTCTGGTCTACAGTGACCAACCCAGCGCAGACAGATAACATGATGTCGACATCGAGGATGTTGTCGCTATCGAATGTCGTGTCACCGGGTTCGATTGCCAGAGCTTCCTGGAGTTCTGCAATGGATAACGGGCGCTTGGCATTCGAAATCCAGATAAGAACGAGGTGAGCAATATTTCTGTCGTCCTCGCTTTGACGGTCAATGCGCTCCATCGCCTCATTGTATGTGTGCTCTAGATCTTTAGGCATGTTGTTCAAAGCGTCTCGGAGCGCTCGGATGGTATTCTTTGTTGTAAGCGACTCCATGTGCAGTTTTGCCAGTAAAAACCTAAGGAATGTTGATGCTAGGATCCCTCCGGGAAGACGAATATGGACTTACATCCCATCGACATTGTTCACCAACTTGTTCTCGATCTCGTCTTTGAACTCTGGTCGAGCTGTGATGTGCTTCGATAGCCGCGAGGATCCTTGAATCTGCTTTTCAACAAAGGACCGAATGTCACTCTCAGTCGCACGAATCTCCAAGACTCGAGCGGTTGGGACGGAAATGCTGATATGGGGTCGTGAAGTCAACATCAGGTTGACCGTGGGCTGGATTTTTGCAAGTGATTCAAGGAGGATTGATCGCCGGTCCTCCGGGTATTCGTCGAGGGCATCGACGATGATATACACCTTGGAGTGTTCCGCAACAGCGGACGCAAGATGAGATTGGATCTCATTTAGTATAGGGCGGGTACGCTCCTCGTGATGCTGGGCATACAGAGTCGATATCGTGGGGGATATGGGTTTGCTGAAGACGAGTTGCCGCCAAAGGCTCGCAAGGAGATTAGATGGAGATTGCATTTCAGTCTCCTTGTGGTTCAAGTATATGCACGCGACACCAATGTCCCGGGCCTGAAATTCTGTCCGAAGATGGTCCACGACAATAGATCTGGTAAAAGGTGGAGATTAGCGATGCAGACAGAAAAATAGGTTTACGCACGCGAGAACGGTCTTCCCTGCGCCAGCTGCCAGGGTCATCAGCTCAAAAAATCTCACAGTTTATTGGAGGTCACATACGTATTCCATGGCACCACAAAGTTCCTCCGAGACCAGACTTCCAAGCTTTGAAGTGATCATCTTCGAGGAGCCACTCCCCCGTTCCCGGCTGCCGGCTACTCAAGATTTCTGCTTGTCTTGGGAAGAAATTGAGCGGCGACAACCACTCAATTAATTTATCATGTTCTGTTGATCTCAGATATGTATGGTAAGAACAGAGTACACAAAGCTCACCGTCGAAACCCTGTCGAGCAACATCTTTTACCAGATTGACCATGCCTTAGTTTGTCCGTCAGCGACGGAGGGAAAAAGGGATAGGATTTAGCTTACGACTCTGACTCTGCTGTTGCTCTTGAACCACATCGTTTATCGATTGGAATATTTCTGCGCAAAATTGGCACCGTTCTGATAATTTCAAGGCATATCATCTGCTTACGATTTGTATCTTGTTGTTGGTGCTGACCGAAATCCCTAGGGGAATGGATTAGTAAATCGTGGACGCACACATTTGCGGGTAAGATACCAGATATCCAGAACGAGCCAAGTATTGAGCAATAACTTGATACGTTCGAATTCTTCCAGATATTCCTTGGCTTCTTTTTTGTTCCACAAGGTCCACGCCACCTGTTTTGAGAACTTGGACCACCGTCCATCCGCAGGCTTCAGCTTCTCCGTGAAATCCTCCATCGTCGTCTTGAATTTGTTCAAGGGGGCTGTCATCTGTTGGAAGCTGTTTTGCGATGGGTGTGCCAAAACACGCTTCTGAAGCTCCCCGAGCAGCGGCCTGAGAGTGTCCATTTCCGAGAACAGCTGCCGCTGTTCGTGGGGCGCATTCACAAAGTCTTTGACATATTCCCGAGCTTTTAGCGCCGTATCGACGAGTTGAATGGCGGTGGTTATGACCCCAGTGTTTCCGCCATGGGGAGTAAGGAACGAGGAGCGAGGCTGAGCTTCAGCGCCTCCAAAGCAAAAGCTGTAGCAAAGCCGTAGGAGGCCCCGTGAAGCTTCTGCCAAGGGTTGTCCGCCCCAAACCCACTATTTTGGCCTCAAAAATCCTATCTGTTGGGGCGATTGAGCCCTCAAAAATCCTATATCGGACAAGGCTTGTCAGCTGGAGGAGTCTTCAAAATCGACATTTTGACCTATTTCTCTATTTTTTTCCCTCCCAACCACGTTTTTGGGAAATTGGCGCCAATGTGCGGTCAATTTGGACCGTTCGAAGGCCTGGAGGGTCCAAGTTCTGCGTCAGTTTTAAATCGGCCCCAAACTCAACCTCAAAGCGCCTAAAAAATCCTATGCGCGGACAAGGATTTCCGATTTTGGGCCTGAAAAATCCTATCTTCGGACAAGGAAAACACAATTTTCGGGCCTCAAAAATCCTATTTTCCGGACAACCCCTGGCAGGAGCTTCACGGGGCCTGCCGTAGGCAAGCTGTCGTCTCGTATGCTGTCACGTGTGAGCAGGCTATGCAGGGGCTGTGTCTGCCGGGCGATGCCGAGATCACCGATTTTCATTCTTCACCATCACCTTGCTATGTAGACCATGCCCTCCGTCCTCGGCAGCAGCACAAATATCGACCTTATTTTCCACAGCACGCGCCCAGACGTAGGACTCACGAGCAGCGCGCCCGTATCGCCAAAATTCGAGCAGAAATCTTGCGATTAAATAACAAATTGTGTATGGATACGTCGGAGATAGAAGAACGAGAGCTGGAGTCCGACCTGGCCCTCGCAGTTTACCCCGTCCTCAATCTTCCCAACGAAATCATCTCTGAATAAATGTCTCCCGATCCACGGCCGCATTCGCCCTTTACCCCCAAAAAGGCACCACTTGTTCTCGCACGGATCTCCCAGCACTGGAGGGAAATAGCACTCTCCACGAGCGATATCTGGAGCTCCATTGACAGCAGCCTGAATCCGGCGACATCTCGAATGACGGGGCCTTCTCATTAATCGAGAGGGGGGAAAGGAAGACGGTAGGGGGCAGAGGAAGACGGTAGGGGCGTGGAGCGCAGACAAAGGGAGCAAGGGGCGAGGTGGAGGAAGGTATGTGCGGGCGCTGCGCCAATAGAGGGGAGGGGTCGGACGAGGAAGGGAATGGAACGGGGTGGTCGGACAGGAGGAAAGCGGGGGTGGAGGAAGACGAGTGCGCGCTTCCGCAGTTACATCGGCAGCGCGCGCCGCTTTGTGGCACAAGGGGAGGCGTCGGGGCGGAACGAGGAGGCAAGACCACGGCGGGGACGGTGCGGACGACTACCGTAGGCGAAGCTCGGAGCACGACGCGGACAGTGCCCGCGGATACCAGAAAGGCAGGACTCGTCGCCACCCGGCAGCGATCCCCGACCGCAAAACAAAAAACAAAAAAACCTAAAACCTAAAAAACCCACCTTACTGACAGTCGCGCCCCCCTGGTCGACGGTCGTCGCCGACACGGGCGGGTAGCCGATCGCCAGCGGCTTGATCTCGAAGGGGTCCGAGACGGCGTAGACCTGCGGGAAGGGGGGTCAGTAACGTAACGGGAAGCAAGAGGGGGAAGGGAGGGGAAGGGGAACAGAGAGAAGAAGTCAAGTGCGCGAACGCCGAAAGCGAAAGCAGGGGAAAAGCAGAAGGGAAGGGAAGGGAATACGACGGGGAGGGAGCCACATAGCGCCGATACACCCCCCGCACAGGCGTACGGTGCCTTGACCCGCCGCGCTACAGCCCCACACTCGCTGGGAGTCGGCCAGTCAGCCGGCCCAGAACGTGATGTCCGCACCCATCCACCCGCCGATGTCGTGCCGCGCACCGCTACGGGCAAGACACAACGACGGGCGGGGAGCGGGGGGCCACGCGCCATGCGTCGCCCCCGGGACCCCGCGACGAGCGGCTATGCGCGTGGCGGATGCGACGCCCGCCAAATTCTCGCGAGGACGCCAGCGCTCCCCCACGGGCACCCCGCCTGTCCGCCGATCGCGGCTGCGCGAAGGCTGTCGGTGGGGCACGTATGTCCGGCGGAAGCGTCCCGCACGCCTGCACCTGCCTACCTACCCCACACCGGAAGGTTCCCGAGCGGGCGTAGTCGACACCTACGCCGCGCGCATCTCCCCGCCCTCCGCGGCCGCGGAGCCGCTCCGCCGGACACACGCGGGCCTGCACAAGAACGAGCGCACCCCGGTATCCCGCGCACCCGCACCGAGGCGGCGGCGTCATCGCACCCCCCATGCTCCGCGCACGCCCATCGAGAACGCCCGACTCTTCCCGCCTCGAGAACGCCCGCCCATCCTCTGCACAGACGCACGAACACAGAACCTCTCTATCGCCCTCTATCTCTCTGCGTACGCCACACGCCACACGCCGCAGACACACAACGCCGCCTCTCTCTGCTTCGCAAGCCGGAGAAGCGTGCGCACGACACTCGCAGAAGACAGCACCACAGAGGGCCAAGACAGAGGATCATGGAGGACCAAGACAGAGGACCATGGAGGACCAAGACAGACACGGACACACACCACCGCGCACCGTGCACCGAGGCTCGACAGGAAGCGAGGACGGTGCGAGTGGAGATGAAGCGGGGGTACGGGGGCATGGGGGTATGCAGCCCCACGCGGACGGACAGCAGGGAATGAAAGGAGGAAGGAGGAAGGATGCACGGCAAAATCAAAAGTGGCACAGGCCCAGCGTGCATCCTGTCCGCAGGCGTTCCGTGCAACCCATTGCAACGACCGACAACGCGGACAGACAGCGGCGCCAACGCAGGGAATGAAAGGCACGGCAAAAGTGGCGCGCGCCGCCACCGTGCATCCTGTCCGCGTACCCCCACGGCCGACAAGTACGGGGGCGAAAAGCGCCTGTGCGCAAAAAAGAAACTGAGACGGAACCGAAAGAAAGGCAAGGCAAAAGACCAGAAAAAAAGTCGGAAGAGATTATAAAGGCCAAGTGAAAAGAGAAAAAGGGCGAAAGGAAAAAGACAAGGCAAAAAACGCACGTTGCTCGAGTTGTTGATGTTGGTCGTGACGATGGTGTACCCCGTGCCGAGGGGCACGTTGAGCAGCTTCGGGTCGATGCCCTGGTTGCAGTTGAAATTTTGCTCTACCGGGATGCTGGCGACGTATTTGAATTAATCGAATTGAAATTCGATTCTGAGGGAAGAGACGTACATGGCGGTGATGGCGGTGAGCAACGTCACGTCGCTGTTGTTGATCCTGCGGAGGCGTCAGTGCGTTAGAGGCGAGGCAGGACCTAAGGAGGTGTGGGGTGGGGCGAGGAGGGCGAGGGAAGGAAAGGGACGCACCAGATGGTAAACTGCGGGAACGTGCTCTCCCCGCACGTCTATACGATGTTGTTCGGCTGCTGGAAGACTGGGCGGGGCGTCAGCAGATGTCCCAGAAAATCGCAGAAAATCACAGAAAATTGGAAATAATTCGGGCGACAAGCTGGGTAGCGCTCCAGCAGTGGCGGTCGTCCGCTGAGCCCTCTACACAGGAGCGAAAGATACCGAACGACAGCGCAGAAGAGAGCCAGGCACGAGGTACACAAATACTCACGCCACCAGAGACTGTCCCCGCCGGGCGCGAGGATGGTGAGGCCGCCGGTGGAGGTCGCGGCGGAGGAGACGCGGGCGAGGGCGAGGGCCGTGAGGGCGAGGGCGCGCGAGAACATGGCGAGAAGTTTTCGGAGGGAGGAGGACTGAGGAGGGGCGGTCGGGATGCCGGTGATCGCCGGGGGGCATGTGCCGGAGCGCGTGAAATTCCCACCACCTCCCAATTTCAACTTTCAAGCTCCGCGTTAAAGTTTCTCTAGTCCAGCCATTGAAGGTGGGTCTGCTAGGAACATTGGCGCGGTATTTTTGTTTCTCCCGCCTCTCGGGCAGATTACAGCGCCCCAATCCAAGAGAGACTCGAGAGTCAATTTCAATCAAAGACCTTGCCTGACTTTGCGAAGATTCGCCTAGGATTCTCAAGCAGCTTCAGCCTTCCCCAGCGCACTGGCAGTACCGAAGAGCGTCTTGCGTCTTCATCTTCATTTGCCTTCTTGAATCTTGAATCATGCATCTTCATCTTCATCTATCTTGTGTGCTGCCAGGGGAGTCCGGCACGATGGCCTGGCACTGGCACGCCTCGCAGACGACTGAGAGAGATAGAGGGAGCCATGATCAGTCCAGCGCCATCCATATCCACTTCCTTCCTATTTAACGACGGATACCCATCTACCCATCTCGCGTTCTCCCGCACTGGCGGGAGTTGCATCAGATTCGTATTCAGGTATGTATTAATATTTATTTATACACCTGATTTGCTTCTGCTTTTTTTTTTTTTTTTTTTTTTGGGACGTTTGCAATGAAACAAAGTCTGCAGAAGCATTCTAAGCTCATCCGTCTGTGTTGCTGGTAGTTAGCCAGGCATGCCGGGAATATTGTCCAAGGAGGATATGTCATTACGCACATTGTAAACCAGTGTGGGGCTCCGACCATTGGTGTTTAGCCTATTCCAGTTGCATTGTTTTTGGGTCGTATACCCACTAAAACCCCCTTTTCATGAATCCAGTCATCCGGCAATGAATCTTCGTCCATCAATAGACCACTCCATGTGTTCAACACCAATTGTTTTTTGAACGATAGCGGTCCAAACCGAGTTTTATTAGTTAGTATCCGGTCCCTTGTCAGGGCTGCGTTCATTGTTTTCAGCCATAGGTTGGGAATGTTTTCCTCCTTCAGTGCCATTCCTGGGCTGCTAATGACTCTTAGACTATTCACGCGTAGTTTCCAGATGCGGCCCGAATCCGCCGCAGGTCCGCTTTATCCAGGCCCAACCAAGCCAAGGTAAGACCCAATAGCGGATGGTCCGCACCTGCAATTAATGAATAAAAGGGCCCGCAGCTTTCAGCAGGCACCCCGTTCGATTCATAGTCTGGGTATTTCGTTTCTTTTTGAACTCCTCTCAGACAAACATAACTTATCCTGGTTCACTTCTCAGCACATGAAGACCCGATAGCAAATGGTCCGCACCTGTACTCCGTGACAGAGCCGTGGTTATCCAGACCCCAGATAGACATGGTGCCCCCCGCCCAGATAGACACTTAGGGTACAGACACACCGTGTCCCCCGCTCAGATCACAGTGCCCCCCCCCCCAGGTAGACACCGTGTCCCCCGCCCAGATACACGGTGTCCCCGGCCCAGAGCACAGTGTCCTCACCCCAGATAGACCTGGTCCCCCCCCGCCCAGATAGACACTTAGGGTACAGGACACCCGTTCAATTCGAGGTCGGGTCCTAGAACTTCATGCATCCATTTTTTTGCTGCCCCGAAAAATGAATCGACCAATGAGAAAATAAATCACGGATATGAAGACCCGATAACGGATGGTCCGCACCTTCACTTGCTGTGCGATTTTCGTACAATTCAGCAGGCAACCCGTTCGATTCGGGGTGAGGTCTTGCGCTTTGACATGGGTTTTTGGCTGCCTCGAAAAATGAACCACTGATAAAGGTAAAAGCCAGGGATATGAAGACCCGATAGCGGAGGGTCCGGAACGGCGCCCAACTCCAGTGGAAATGTCCAGCAGGCATCCCATTCAATTCGGGGTCGGGTCCTAACTCCTGGCCGCACAACTTTTTTTTGCTCCCTCAAAAAATGAACGGACTAATAAAAGTAAAAGCCAGGGATATGAAGACCCGATAGCGGGTGGTCCGCGCTTGCGCCCCATGCCAGGGCAAGTTTTATCCAGCAGGCACCCCGCTCAATTCGGGGTCGGGCCATGGCGAGAATGTCTCTATTGACCTTTTTTGCTGCCTCGAAAAATGAATGGACCAACAAAATCACAGGTCAGGGAAAGAAAGGCCCGATAGCGGATGGTCCGTAACTGCGCCCAATTCCAGTGGAAATTGTATCCAGCAGGCACCCCGTTCGATTCGGGGTCAGGTCATAGGTCTGAATCGTACAGCTTTTTCACTGCCAGGTGCCTCGAAAACTGAAACAAGAATGAAATAAGAAAGCTGGGATACGAAGAGGATGGTCCACGCTTGCACTCTCTAATGTGGTTATAAACATCAATCCAGCAGGCAACCCGTTCGATTCGGGGTCGGGTGATAGCGTAGGCACCTTGCTTTTTTTAAATGAAAATAACCTGATTTATTTTGGTTAAAGTCAAGCATATGAAAACCTGATAGCGGATGGTCCGCGTTTGCGCTCGATACTAATGGCTTCTTATGACAATGCAGCAAGCAACCCGTTCGATTCGGGGTCGGGTCCTGCGGCCAAGCGATTCCAGGTGTGGTTTTTGTTTGCACTCTCAAATACCTGACTTACCCCGGTTCAGGTTGAGGGAATTAAGACCCGATGGCGGATGGCCTGCACCTGCGCTCAATAGGCACTTTGGTCATTTGGTTATCCAGCAGGCACCCCGTTTGATTCGAGGTCAGGTCCTAACTCCTGGCCAGACAGCTTCTTAACTGCGCCGCAAAATGAACTAACTAATAAAAGTAAAAGTTAGGGTAAGGGAGACTCGATAGCGAATGGTCCGCGCTTGCACTTAATGGAATAGAAGTACAACCTGTTGTCAGCAGGCAACCTGTTCAATTCGGGGTCGGGTCATACATGCCTCTATGTAGAATGTGCCTTTTGGCTTTATTTTACACTACTCTCAAATAAATGTAACTTGCACTGGTTCATCTCAGGAATAATAAGACCTGATAGTGGATGGTCCGCACTTGCGGTCGATGAAACACCATTTGTATGTCCAGCAGGACATCAGTTGAATTAGGCCTCGGGTCATGAGAGGATGGGTTGCTATCTGTATTTTTGCACTGCGGCTCTGAAATAAGAGTGGTAATTCACGCTTGTTAAAACCAGATATATCAAGACCCGATAGCGGGTGGTCCGAACCTGCGCTGGATATCATCTGAAGAAAGTTACCAGCAGGCAACCTTTTCGATTCGGGGTCGGGTCCTGGTCTTTGTCTGCTAACTTTTTTGCTGCCTCAAAAAAATAACCGACTAATGAAAGAAGAAATCAGGGTTGATAAGACCTGATAGCGGATGGTCCACACCTGTGCCTTGTAATAAAGTTGGGCAGATACCGCAGACACCTTATTCAATTTGGGGTCAGGTCATTGTGGAGTTTCGAGGGGTTTGCTTTCTTTTTCTCCCTCCCTTTTGGTATTATAGGCTATGGACAAAACTACCGACGTCACACAAAATAACATTGTTTTCCAAGCTAATTCTCCTCCGTGCTCACCCCCGCTGCAGTCTCGAGGAGGCGGACAATATTCTCATGACCCCCCATCGAGGCAGCTTGGAGAGCGCTTCCATACGGGCCTCCCCGGAGATTCCCGTCCGCCCCATTCTCGAGCAAGAGTCTAACAATGTTCTCATGCCCTTCCATCGCGGCGGCCTGCAATGCGGTTCCATAAAAACCTCCTTGTTGGTTTATCTCAGCCCCCTTTTCAATGAGGAGTTCAGCGATTTCTTCGGCCCCTTTGCTGCTGCTTCCATCAGGATAGTGCCCAATTCATCATTTTGGGTATTCACATCTGCTCCTTTCTCCACCAGGAACCGGACCATTTCCTCGAGTCCTGGCTGGACCGATACACACAGTGCATTGTTGTAGTCCTGCGCCTGGACAGATGCACCGCGGTCTACTAACAGCCTGACCATCTTTACATTTCCCAATGCCACAGCAATTTGCAATGCGGGCTGGAAGACATATCCAGCGAAATTCACATCGGTCCCATTGTCCAAGAAAACCCCAGCCACTGCTTCATGCCCTGCTTTCGCCGCTGCTTGAAGCGGGGTACCGTATGGGGCACCATCGATATCCATGTTGGCACTATGCTCAATGAGGAGCTTAACGATGACTTCTTGGCCCATGAAAGAAGACACTTGGAGCGCACTACAGCCTCCCTGTCCGTATTCATCCAGCTCTGGTGCCCGGGAAAACCACTTGTTCTCATTCTCCAGCTCTGTTGCTTGAGCAAATCAAATGTTCTCAGTCTCCGGTGGCATTTCCGATGTGAACCGTGTCCAGTTCCCCTTGTTTAATTGCACGTTCACGTTGACACCGCGGTTGATCAGCAAGGAGACAATCACCTCCTCGCTGTTGTAGGAAGCCGCCATCAATGCTTTTCCTCCTCTTTCCCGCAGGTTTAAATGACCGTTCTTCACGAGCTGCCGGACCACATCCCAGTGTCCATGGAAAGACACCACATCCAAGGCAGTTGCCATGTTTATATTGACTGCATTGTGGATGAACAGCTTGACAATTCCTAGGTGCCCAACTCTTGCAGCATCTTCAAGAGCCCCATGATCCACATTAGCCCCATTTTTCAGCAGTATTCGCGCTATAATTTCATGCCCGTTCTTGGCAGCTTCTCGCAGAGCGGGCGAATTTTTCACTGAGGCACCACTGGCGATGAGCAGTCGCACAAGTGTCTTTGGTGGGTGCAAAAAGTATGGTACCCGAGACATAAACTGCATGTGGGTTATGCATTCTCAGTCTGACTCGTACTTTGTACCTTATGCAAGCTAGCGCCGCTCTTTGTGATCCATCGATCTAAAATGTCAGTGTCACAATGGAAAGGATAAATAAATAAAAAGGACATAAGTACGAGTTTGCCGGGCCGGTGCTGCGGCCATTACCCCCAAGTTAACAATAATAGGTTACATTCTATGGAATTTTAAACGGTGGAAACAAATTATAGCAATCAGAGGTTTATGTATAGTAATCCTTGTTGAAGTGTCTACCAACGAAGAATCGTCAACGACACTTCATCCCACTCGTCAAGTCAGAATCGATGATTTTTCGGCTACTTGAAGTCCACTACGGGGCATGATCCATCTTCAAGGTTGACGGGGGCACGGAACTTGCACGGAACCTTATAGCCCCTCCGGATGGTAATTGGTCAGAAACTGGAGTGGTTTGTTGGATCCGGTCCTGGTCCATTCCAATGCGAACAAGGATCAAAGTTGGTGCTATATTCTGTCAAGGTGCAATTCAGGAACAATTCGATGCCAATGAGGGACAGAACAGCTGACCACAGTTTGTGTGGCCAAACCGGTACTGATGCCGTAGAATATGGCCCCCTCGAAGGTGGTTGAGTTCAGAAGGTGGTTTCTGTTGAGACACTTACAAATTCACCCGCGGTTTGGGTGGTTTGGGAGGCGACCAAGAGGATTGCACAGAAACAGTAAATCGCACCGGACTCCAGTCTACCGCAGTATATCAGAATTCAATGGATGGTTGGTATCGATCTGAACACCCGCACATCAACGCGAGAGCACTTTTATATGTCTTTCCAAAATTTGGGCCGAGTATAGTATGCATTCCGCGTCCTCGATACCATATTCGGCCAGCTAAATCAAGTCATGAGTGCAAATACAAGTGGGGATCCAATATGGTTGAGTGAACCTGTTAGAAACATAAGAAGTAGATTCGTCCCCAATAACATGATGAAAGGCGCCCTGGGATCGATCAGGTACGTCCCTTCATACAACTGCAGGCACACAACAACCATAAGGACTGCCCAGTACATTCATTTCCTGAGGAGCGGGTGGAATAGGTCCCACTGACCGACAGTTGCCAAGATGCATAATGCAGGAAGGATGAGAACCCTCTTTCTTGAATCCCAGATAATATAACAGCGGTATAACTGGGAACACTTGTTAATTGAGAGTGTGAAAATCTGACAGGAGGTGCAATACAAAAACCAAGTCCGTCACGACACTGAATGTTTTCTTATCAGGTGAAAAGGTGACAGAGATAATGAGGATCCCTTCACTGACATGTTCAACGTCGTCCGTACAATCTCCGTCAGTCGAAGAACATTGAGTACCCTGAGGAGATGCAGGGGGTCGCTAGATTCCTGAACAACTTCTTTAAATAACCTCATGGTGATGCCTATCAATGCGACTGTGGCGACAGCGTCACATGTCCCCAGGAAGAACATAACTGAGGTGACGGCGAGGAGGGTTCGGCGCCTGGGCGGGTTTCGCTGCGTGATCGTACGAATTGCCAAGATGAAGAGGACGATGTAAAGGCCTGTTTTTTCGGCATCATCGCAGGTGACGGTGGGGTAAGGAAAATTATCCACCATACAGCACAAGCGTAGTCTGGTTCATATGAAGATCAATTCGTCGAAATCCGCTGGTACGGTGCGGCTCACACAGGCTATGGAGAGAGTGTTTGACATAAGAACACATAGCGAAGCGAACTGTGCGGGATCCACGACATAATACATGGTGGTGGGGAGGTTGAGGTGAGCGGAGAACGATGTTACGATGATCGTCCCTTTTATATCATCGCGGGGGGGGGGGGGGGGGTTGCCAAGGTCCTACGACCGTCACTAGGTTGCCTGACAATATGTCAATGAGAGGTGACGTATGTGGGAAATCCTAGTCACTGCATTCAGCGGCAAACTAACCCAGGAACGGCATCGCCGCAGTTAGTCGCCCCGTTTGGCCAGCCGAAGTGCCAACAGCCCTGAGCCTTGAGGGTCCGCCCCTGAAAATCGGTATCTACTCGCAGGCTAGCCGAAACTGGCCGAAGGCCCACTAGCCTAAAATGGTCGTGAGGTCCCCACAGCTCAGAAAGCCCTGAGCTAGCCGTGAGCTAGCCGAGGCATAGCCTCAGCTGTCAATAGTTAGCCGACAACTATCATGTTGGTGGTCCGCAGTTCTGCTCTTTGCTTTCGACCACAACGCGCTCGCGACTTCGAAGCCGCGATGCCACTCCTGTGAATCGGCCTCCCATTCGAGAAGAATACTCATTGTAGTTTGTCTCATCAATATCTCTAGGGCATTCCGCGGCACGGGTTTGCTAAGTATTCGCCAAGTATTCGGAGATGGTTTCCGGTTAGAATGAATGCTCAGGCTTGGCTCAGGGAAGACCAATTCCCGGATTATTCCTCTCGAATGCCACTGCAATACGACCAAAATCTCCTTGGCCGTTCCACCCTAATCTTTCCTGGTGTACGGTGCGTTGACAATCGCTTGCGGCGTTCTTCCTTCTGACTCCGCCCGATTTGCAGCCTGCCAGTCGGAGACCGGTTCGGAGGTAATCTCGAACTTGACGCCGCAATGGTGTTTTCTTCTCTCATCGGGGGCTCTGGATGTATGCCAATTTGGTCTCTCCACTACATTTTACTCGGCCTCTTTGGCGGGATCTTTATACTCAAAACTACTCTCAAACGGACTCTATACTCTATAAACACCCTTAAGGCACGAAATCTGGCGCAATCTGCAGATGCTAGGTGCTTTGAATGGCGCAAATACCGTAGTGCGTATACTATTAGACCTTGTCCCCTGTGCCACTTGACTGAAAATGCCTATTTTTTCGCCTCCCTCATGTTTGTGTCATCCTGTGTCCATGCGTCAAGTGTCCCTCTCGTCTGGCACGTTCTGCCGACCACCCACTTCACCGTATTGTACTGGTGTGATGTGGACTGCATTTTTGTAAACTACCGAGCGAGGTGGTAACCTGGACTAGTTTAGAATTGTACGTCCTCTAGGGGGAATATTTTCTGTCACTGTGAACAGTGCACCTTGGTGCTAGGTTTATCTAAATCGGAGTGTGGTTTTTATGTAGGATTGTGTGTTTCTTCAGTAAAGAAGGTGTAATTTACAACTGGTTACCATGTTTTAATGCAGATAGAACAGTCTTCTCAGCGTGCGCTGTTGGACCGAGCTCTACAGCTTGTCAAGAAGGGACGATCGAGCGCGATGCTGGCTCCGAATCGAGGACACCGAGGTGATATATGTGTTTTAGCGGGCCTCCTCGGTCGTATAGTCCGACTCCGAAGGTGTTTTGATGTGCAGGTCGTTTGGCTGGGGTGGAGATTGTTTTAACAAGCTTGGTTCCTCGGCCGAGTGTTCCCTTCTTTCAACCTCTCTGTAATAATGCCCCGACCAATCATTTCCTTCTCTTCTTCTCCTATCTGCTTGCCGAGGGCAAAATAATCTGATCTAGGCTAGCGACTACATGCTGAACTTGGCTGCGTCATTTTGTGTGAGGGTTTTTCAACTACCCTCTTTGGATGAGGAAGAGAGTTGGATCGGATAGGGAGGTGTAGAGCTGGGTTTCGATAATAACCTGACTTTGCTGACAGACGGCTCGGTGTAGGAAGGAAAGTGTCTCCGAGGAGCAAGAAAGTATTTTCCGGTGATGACAGTTTGTTTTGGGTGAGACCGAGTGGTACTTTAGAGCTTTTTACAGCTTTAGAGGATGTGGGTCCAAAACCGAGATGATTTTCTATCAGCGTACAGGCTGTATTTATACTCCCCATTTCTGCAGCCGGCTCCCCTCTCCCGCCTGCCCGGATAACACCGCCCGTCCTTGCGCTACTCCTTCCCTACGCCCTTCCGCAGCCCTCCTTGCTCGGCTCTTTCTCCGCTCGGTGCCTACTCATCCAACCTTCGTAATATCCGGTCGGTCTTCCCCAAATGCTCCTTCTTCCTGCTTGGTGACCCATTTCCTATGCTCAGTACACATTTTCCCCCCCTCGGTGTCTGGATTTGTGCGCTCGGACGGTCTTCCCGTTGCTCGGTGCCTCGATAACTCGGTTCAGTAAACGTCCTCCTTACTCGGCATCTCTTTTCCTTGTCCCAGCATGTTTTAATCTCCTTCGATAGGTCGGCGCAGCCTCGGTGTTGAGTGAAGGGCGCTCGGTCTGCTTGTAAGTTCAACATATTCGTGCTCGGAACACGCCTCGTTTCGTCCTCTTGAGACTTCTCGTCGCCTGCGTGGCATAACTGGTATGTCGTCCCGCGGATATATTACATAACCGAGGTTCGCACGTTCGATTCGAGCCGTGGGTTTGCGATGTGTTTTCTTCATCTTTGATTTTTCCTGCCGAGCTCGGTCGTCCTCGTTTGCATGGCAGAATTTCTGAGTCGCGTTCGATTCGTGTCGTAGTTGTTTAGTACTTTTGCCATTTTCCTTGTTGGCGTGTAATTAGCATTGTCGTCTGATTTCTCCTTGAAGTGATATCCACGGCCGCGGTGCTCGGTATGCACCTTTCATGCTTCTTTTACCGTATTCCGGAGCGATCACATCGTGATAGCTCACACTGGTCTTCAACTACGCATTTATGGTGTCAAGGCACGCTCTCTCAATGCATTCTTCATCCAGCTCGTTCCCATTCCTAGTGACCTGTTCAATTGTATATTGACGATGTAGCACCACCACCCTTTATCACGCCTTCTGCCGCCCCACGCCTCCCGGTAGGTCCTCAGCTAGTATATCTGCGTCAAATGTGTTGTGAACAAGATGGGCAGCTTCTACTGTGCCGCCACCGCGTCCGTTTGCTGACACAAGCTGTTGCTGTCGGCCCACCGCACCGTACTGCCACTGTATCCCAGCCTTGTGCAGCGTGACATTGCTGCTGCTGCCACGGTTCCTATGGTGCCCACCATCCTATTGCGCGCTCCGGGGAGCCGTGTTTGCTGTGTGTCCGCACTGCGCAGTACCACACCCTTTTCTCACGACCAAGAACACACGAGCGGTCGTGCTATGGGGTCTCACGTTCCAAAGGTGCAATCTTGCACTCGGTTCCCGCTGGTTATCCTTCCGGGGATGCCTTTTCCCGCCAATCAAGCGCTTGATTACTCATATTCTGTTCAATTTATAACACTGATAACCCTTTTATTTGAATCTAGACCTACATATCGCCCTTGCGATCGCTCTGACGATTCTGTCACCGTCGCAAGATTCAGCAGCGTGGTCAGCCTTTCTGTCCCTTTCTTTGCTGAGACACGAGTATTAGGGCAACGCTAACCCTGCATGAAGTCGAGAGTACGTGGATGTAGCATGTCGAGGGAAGAAGACGAGGACAGAAGCGGATGGTTCGTCTTTGGGCTCGTCTGTGGCTAGTGGTTCTTTCTCTTCCCTTTCAATGTGTCGCTGATTGCTATTTTTTAGCTTTCTCATGTTAGTATGACGGCAGGCAGCCGCACTGCTCCTGACCTACGTCTTCCTCTTGTGGTGTTAGAGCAAATTCCAGGGGAGTCCTTCAATTCCTTTGCTATACACAAGTACAGATGGCACCTTTTCAGTTCTCTCGCGGTGATAGAGCAGATTCCAGGCGCGTTGTTCAATCCCTCTGCTATTTACAAGTACAGACAGGACATTTCTAGCTTCCTCTCGAGTATTGTCGCTCAAGTCCGGTCTACACTTCAGTTGATGAACGAAGACGAACGACGCTCCGCACTAATATGTTCTTTTTTTTTTTTCTTTGCTCATTTGTTCGCCTTCGCCACACCCTTCGCTGTCACTTCTCTTTTTTGAGTTATCCTCCAAGATTTCTCTTCCACCCATCGTCTCCCTGACACAGCTTAATCTTCGGACTCCCGTGATCATAGGGACACGAACCTGAGGCGAGTGTGTGACTTTCGGCTGAAGTTTTCGTAAATATAGAGTCAATCAGTAAATCCTCGGTGAGTGTGCCCCTTATCGGATAAATTTTACCTTGGTCCAGTAAGATGCTTGATGTGGGACTCGTCCAGCACAAGCATGGGATATTGTGAGCAACTCGGTGAGTTCGTTTATTGTCACCCTCTCCTCTCGGAGCCCAGATGGTGGCCATGAATCCACTGGGTACAATGCATATCTCGCTTTTCTCACTCAGACTAATCAGTACGTATGTCCCTTCCACTTTCACACATTTGCTTTTGTTTGCTGCCGTCTCCTTCGATCAGGCTCTTGTTTGCTTTCAGTGTGTATACGCTGTAGGTCCCCCAGCCCTACTTCCTTAGGATCACCTACACACTCTGAATTCCACCCAATACAGACCGCATTGATCGGCTCTGGTGACAGAGAAGCTAGTCCTCCAACAAGGTTGCCCCGATAGCAGAGGAGAATAAATGAATATTGGGTGATCGCAAAGGGACGTTGTGCTGGGTGTTGCCCTGAGAGACATACATAAATTGGTGGATCCTGCACAGGTAAGAGATCACGAGGAATTCAGCAACCTTAGGAGCTTTGCTTAATCATGGAGCCTTGAGACGTTAATCCGGGATTAAAGCAGGGATTATCCAATCCGGATGAATGCGGTCATAGGCGGGCGTTTAATCCAAAGTTTAATCACTCAGTATTGAGCACAGTTATAGCCTAAAAAGTCTTCCATCAGCGTGATTCGAACCCAGCGCGGAAAGATTGCATGTTACAAAACAATACAAGCATTAACCATTGTCCCAAGACAGCATGATGCACTGCTGAGTATTAGCATTAACTAGCAGTTACCCGTGTCTTCGCCACGGACAATTCAAGAGTATTATGCCCTGAATTCTTAACATAAAGACACCAACCTTCAGAAGGCCACCTTTATCACCACCAAGTTTCTGCTTTTCAAGTCCTTGTGCAACCATCAGGTTGCCACCATGATCTGTCTTTAGTTGTGCCATATATTGGGGCTGGACCATCATTTAGGACTTGCTGCTTATAGGACGCTTCAAAAACATACTTCAAACAATGTATCCTTGTGAATAATTCAAGCTGACGTTGCCAACTGCTAAAGTTCTATTGTTTCTGGGCATCTCTGGCAAGCCAGAATTGAAGCAGAAAGCTGTACCGACGGAAGCGTGCTTCGCCACGGGATCGACAGCATGTTCATGTTCAGCGTATTTTCAGATCATGTCGTCCATTTCACTGCGTCTGCATGCCATTATAGCAGATCTTCACCGGTCTCTTTGTGTCAATCTGGGATTTTCCCTTGCAAGTGTTCCATTAGCATCTAGAACCTGATTACTCGACACACTTATCAGCAAGTAAGGTACTGCATAAACCTTTATTTCTGCACTCCTATGTGGCCCGACAACAAGTTGAACTGGCTCGGGCATCTCGGGCAAGTTTGAAATTTTGCAAAAGGTCTTGCAAAAGGTCGCACTCTTCAATTATTTTTCAACTTCACTCTAACTGTGACAGATCCGGTGACAGATCCGGGGCAATTCAACTTGTACTTCCAACCAACACCATCGGTGCTGTTCAACTCTTGCTGATTTTGGGCTGGATTGCCTAGTTAGTCCCACTGAAATTCAAATGGTAAATACGCTCTGTGCCTCCGGGTCCATAGTACACACTCCTCTGCATGCACTCTTTCTGTGGTTCAACCAGTTACATAAATATAGTGGTAGAGTCGGATACCCAGTCAGCAAAATGCCCGTGGTCTTCATACCCCAGTTGAACGGCCACATACTGCCTCCATGCACCTTCATTTCAGCCTCTTTCCGCTTCGAAACCCTCCCTCATCATTTCAACTCCAAAAAACTGAGTTTTCCTCTGTCGGCGCCTTCATTTGGTCCAAGGCACCTGCATTTATAAACTGATCATCTGTGAATATTTTATTTGAATTTGGTGTCTCTCACACAATGGCTTCATTCCGACCGCACCCACCTCCGTACCGATCGCTGGTGACTAACCTTCATCAAATTGGAGTCCTGATGTTCTTTCTTCGCTCTCCAAAGCTGAGGGAACACGAATTCCACCGTTCGCTGATGCTCAGGCATGCCAATATTTGCCGCGCTTTGCCGCCGGTAGTAACTGACCATACCGGCATCAAAGTAGGCTAGCCGACTCACCGGCAGATTTCGGCATGACGAAGATGATCATAAATTCCGAGTGTTCCGAGTGAAATGCCAATTTGCCGCCAGGAGTCCGATCAAGAGATCTCAGCTGACTCGACTAAACTACCATGCCACCATGTCCCACCATCGAACGTGAACTGTGCTACAACTACCTCCCCCCTCGTTGCACCCCTGAGGGCACAGGGTATACCGGAGTTGTGTCGAGTAACAGCTAGTGAAGATGAGGATGAGTGCCCAAATCCCTGGGTCATCCACTCCCGATAATCGACATCCACCTCATTTGTATGAGAAATGGATTATGGCTCCCGTTAATCGATACATGTACAGCCATTGAGCCTACTGTAAATTACTGGGACCCTCCACGTCCACAGCGGACGCGAGCTGAAGCTCGAGACAATCCCCTCATCATTTTCACCGTGAGGGTACCAGCAAATCCCTTGCCAATGAGATGCCTACACAGCCAGTCCTGTATATGCAGAAAGAGAGCTGAATATTATGTGTTTAAAGTGCATAGTGTCCCGTCGCTGAATGTGCACGGACCATCCACAGAACTCGGACTAATCCGGTTTCTTTTTTCACGATCACATGTTGATCCCATCATCAATGCCAAACCACCGAAGACGACGGCACTTCTGCACTGAGAAAAATGATGCTGGCATTATTCTAACACAGCCAGAATTCTTCCCGTGGTACGCAACTAAATCTCAGCAGTAGTCAGTAATGTAGTTTTGCATGCATGCCCAGAGGGACTGCAGAGCCGAGGTTTCGGACGTGTGGTTCCTGGATGGCGGGGATTTACGATGTTGATTGGAGAACTGCCAACATTTCCCACTGGGTTTTAGCCGACTGTCCTGCTGTGTCGTGCCGGGGAGACACACCCTTAGCCCGGCTTTCCGCTCCCCTTTGGTAGTATGTTGTGCTCTGGAGGCTTCTTGGGGCTATGCATGGATAGCCACCCATGCACTAGTTCCTTGTTAGTCTACCAGTAAACTGGCTGTTCCAATTGTGGGACCGTGCCAGTATAATATATCCTCCTCCTCCTCCTCCTATTGTGACATTATAAATAGTACTTCAACATTTCGGTGGAACTCGAACACGGCGGTGGAGCAGTGACCTCATTTTTCTGCGCAAATCCATGCTTCTTCATTCCCACAGGTGCCACTTTTGTCTAGACAAACCACGGCTTTTCTTATATAGATGCTGGCCACAGGCCTGGCCGGTGTCCAATTTTCTCTAAGTCAACTTGGATGCAAGACACCTTGACACTGAAGTCATTTTGGCATAACCACAGTGCTGCGTGGCCTGGTTGACCACTGAGAACACCCACCACCAGAAATTGAAGTCTGATATATCAATCTAACAAGCACTTTGTCATCTTCAGTGTATTTTTTCAAAGATGGTGTCCCTTTTAATCATCCATGAAGTTCATGTTTAATCCTTGTTTAATCCTGGTTAATCCTTGTTTAATCCTTATTAATCCTTGTTGAATCATGATTAATCCTTGTTGAATCCCGACACTGCCCGATTCATCCTGACATTGGTGAATCCATTTCACCTGATCATTGCTGAAACCTTTGTGGAGTGTACATTTGAATGATTTCAAGTACAATACCCTAAATGTAGCACCACTTCAATATTGCCTTAGCACAACCTGAATGTTCACAATGTCTTGAGTACTGTTGGGTTGAGACAGTTGTGGGTGTAAAGTGTGTAGTTAAGTCCGGAGTGTATTTGGCCCGATAGATCCTCCTCAAGAGCAACAGCACCCATGGGTTCTTTGGTGTAGTGGTTTGTGGTGTGTTACTATTCATCCCCGGGCAAGCTCATGCTCTTGGGTTCGAGCCTGGGTGTTGAAGGTCTTTTTGTCTAGGGGCCTGTTTAAACAGCGCTTGAATCTTTAATCTGGTTCAACTTCCGCACAAGCACCACCACACGACGGCCGCAGATTAAACAGAGCCCCTAGGGTTACTGAAGTGCCGCCCGCCTGTCAAGCCCTGAGCCCAAGTAATCCGGATTCAATAATCTCTGCTTTCATCCCGGATTAATGTTCCAACGGCCGCAGATTAAACCAAGCTCCTATGGATTCTTGGTCTTTTTTCTTTTTTTTTCCATCTGACTTGTTCATAGTTGGTGGTAGGCTTTGGACGACCTGATGGCGGATGGTCCGCCATTACACGTCTGCAGTGCGCTAAGCGGCAGGCAACCCGTTCGATTCGGGGTTGGGTCATGCAGAGTGTCGATGGATCTTTCTGTCTTTTTCTCTCTCTCTCCCTTTGGGTCTTTCTTTCTGTCTGACTTGTTCACACTTGGTTTTAGGCTGTGGATGACCCGGTGGCGGATGGTCCGTGCCTGCGCTCCATACGCACACGACACCTGTCCAGTATGCACTTGTTTTTCCCTTGAGGTCTTCTTTTTATCGATTGGATAGGTGGACACCCCGATGGCGGATCGTCCACCCTGTGTCCGGGGCGCCACTCGGGTGTTGTTTTGAGCTTGATTAAAAGAGAGGACCATTTAGTGGTCGTTTCTCCAGTGCGTAGACATATCTGTTAAATAATTGCATTTCCGGCCCATATCTTCACACTTGATTATAGGCTAAGATAGAGGGCGTGGAAACCCCGCACCCTTATGTAAGCTGTCACATGTTACATCATCACGCTCGACGACGAGCGATATAGCACTGCCCCTGGGCCATCAAAGTCAGATTTTCTTCATAGGAGTGTTATTGAGTGCCTATAGGATGAGCTTGTATGTTGTACATTTTGAAAAATCTATCTGGTAAGAAGTTATTGGGTCTCATAAAATTTCTTGTGACTTTTTTTCTGAGTATTTCTACGTGCTTTACCACTCGAATGGGACACTTTCGGGAAAAAGATATGGGGAATTTGGCCGACACAGCCATTGCACAGCCACCCGGCATGTCTCGGCATGTTCCCCGGTGATCTCGGCTGAGTGTTAGGTTGCACCACTAACCTACCGAGCAGCCTGTACACAGTTTATGAGAACTGTATCTGGTTTCTGAGCATCTTTCATCTGGAAACACCTTTTGAGCACGTAGAGACCAGGCCCGCGGCATAGATAGCCGGTCGCGATGTAGCACCGGGTAGAGCCGACACCTCCCGGTAGAGCCACATAGAGGTTTGGCGCGACAATATCTATGATCCTCTATTTCGCTCCCTGTAGAGCCTCGGTTTCAGATGCATCACCAGAACCGCGTGCACCATTGACAGCTGCCACCCGGATTTATAAAAAGCGAGCGAAGTCGACGCGGCCCATCACACACTCCTTTTCTCCCCCCACATCATCTCCTCCTGCTCAAGTCCTTCCGTCCTGGATCTTCCGACTCTTCTTTTGCCTCAAGAGACTTGAATGCGAGCGCAAACCCTCAATCCTTACTTCCTGCAATCACTTCAAACATGTCAAGCTCTCCTATTCCAAGAGAGAATTTCCTCAAGCTAGCGCTGCATTCCGCTGCTCCTGGCTCTGTGGCCGCCACTTCTTCAAGTCGATTGCTCCCACGCTGCGTGCTGAATGACATTTCCGTCGGCTCAGACTCAGACACCTAGTGTCTTGTATTTTTCACGCCGTTAGTATGGAGACGGATATATGTATACTACATTAAGCAGAATAATGATGCACTTACTTTCTTTTTCTTTTTTGGCATTCCGTTTGTGGGCGATTATACTGCGATTATCAGTCTAGATAACAACCGGATAAGCCCGATAACCACCTGAAACGTGTGCTCGGCAACTGAAGCGAGACTCTACCATAGAAACACGTGCTCTATGTTGCCCTATGTAGCTCTATCGCTCTACCGTCCACCAGTCTATTGCCTCTATTATATAGGGGACATGGCTACAGACCTACTGCTCTACTAACCTCGCTGTAGTACCCTGTAGACAAGTGGTGTTTTCCAGATGTTATGACTACTGCTGTTGACCAAATGCCTTCCTCCTCTCTCATATAGCAGAAAATAAATCGAAAATTTCTTCCGAAGCCAGGATTTGGCCGTGGGAACGATTACATAAGCCGATTACCTAAGGTGCGGGATTTCCACGCCCTCTATCTTAGTGACACTACCGACATTGCAGAAAATAACATTCTTGTCCAAACTAATTCTCCTCCGTGCTCACCTTCGCTGCAGTCTCGAGGAGGCGGACAATATTCTCATGACCCCCTATCGAGGCAGCTCGGAGAGCACTTCCATATGGACCTCCCCTGAGATTCATGTCTGCCCCATTCTCAAGCAAGAGTCTAACAATGTCCTCATGCCCTTCCATCGTGGCGGCCTGCAATGTGGTTCCATAAAAACCACCTTGTTGGTTTATTTCGGCCCCCTCTTCGATGAGGAGTTCAGCTATTTCTTTGGCCCCTCTTGCTGCTGCTGCCATCAGGATAGTGCCCAATTCACCACTTTGGGTATTCACATCTGCCCCTTTCTCCACGAGGAAGCGGACCATTTCCTCGAGTCCTGGCTGGACCGATGCACGCAGTGCATCATTGTAGTCCTGCGCCTGGACAGATGCACCGCGGTCTAATAACAGCCTGTCCATCTTTTCGTTCCCCAACGCCACAGCAATTTGCCATGCGGGCCGCAAGACATATCCAGCGAAATTCACATCGGCCCTGTTGTCCAGGAGGATCTCAACCACTGCTTCATGCCCTGCTTTCACCGCTGCTTGAAGCGGGGTACCGTATAGGTCACCATCAGTATCCAATTTGGCGCCATGCTTAATGAGGAGCTTAACGATGGCTTCTTGGCCCATGAAAGAAGACATTTGGAGCGCACTACAGCCTCCCTGTCCGTATTCATCCAGCCACGGTGCTGGAGCAAATCGATTGTTCACATTCCCCATCGCCGATGTGAACTGTACCCAGGTCCTCCCGTTTAATTGCACGTTCACGTTGACGCCGCAGTTGATCAGCAAGGAGACAATCACCTCCTCGCCGTTGTAGGAAGCTGCCATCAATGCTTTCCCTCCTCCTTCCCGCAGGTTTAAAGGACCATTCTCCACGAGCTCCCGAACCACATCCCAGTGCCCATGGAAAGACGCCACATCCAAGGCAGTTGTCATGTTGATATTGAGTGCATTATAAATGAGCAGCTTGACAATTCCTAGGTGCCCAACTCTTGCAGCATCTTCAAGAGCCCCATGATCCACATCAGCACCATTTTCAAGCAGTATTCGCGCTATAATTTCATGCCCGTTCTTGGCAGCTTCTCGCAGAGCGGGAGAATTTTTCACTGAGGCACCACTGGCGATGAGCAGTCGCACAAGTGTCTCAGACCCTGTTGCTGAAGCTGCACAAAGAGGTGATTTAGGCACATGATACACCTTCGGTGGGTACGATCGCGGAGGCGGCAAATTAGAAAAGCCAGATTCGGGGTGAGCTGGCACTTCACTACGGGGCTCCAAATTCACATTCTCGATGAGCATTCGAGCTGTCACCTCGTGTAACACGAGTCGACAGCTCCAGTCGTATTTTTCGTGACACGCCGCAGATAAAGCACTTCTCCCGGAATACTCCTCAATCAAGTCCGCACCACTGTCGATGAGTATCATCCGCAGAATTTCGTCGTATCCGGCTTCTGAGGCCTCAACCAAAGCTAGGCTCGATTTTTCGGCACCCGCATTAACGAGCAGTTGAACCGCATCCAATGCAACACCAAGCGCTTGGTTCAACTCGGAGGCATCTTCAAGTAAGAGATGGCCTGTTATTGTGCACAGACTGAAGGCTGCCGCTACCCAAATTTTCGGTGCCGAGGGCGTGAGCGATCTCTTGCCAGGATAGCAGGCTTCCTGGCCCCAGCGGAATCGGTAGAATTGGTAAAAATTCTGCTCTGAGAACACCAGAGTCATACTCTCGAATGCGAGCTCCGGCGCCCCACTGGCATGTAGAAGGCAGTATTCCGCTGCATATAGAAGGAATGGGTGTTTCTGGACCAGCACAAGGGGAAACCGACGGAGGTTCCTAAACATCTCGAAGGACAGATATGCGAGGCATGTTGTTGTGATATCCACCTGCGCTTGTGGAAATCGGCTGGCCTGAACACTGTCCAGGTACTGCTGTGCTGTGTAATGCACCAGGCGCACAATATGGTCGGTCTGGTCTACAGTGACCAACCCAGCGCAGACAGATAACATGATGTCGACATCGAGGATGTTGTCGCTATCAAATGTCGTGTCACCGGGTTCGACTGCCAGAGCTTCCTGGAGTTCTGAAATGGATAACAGGCGCTTGGCATTCGAAATCCAGATAAGAATGAGGCGAGCAATATTTCTGTCGTCCTCGCTTTGACGGTCAATACGCTCCATCGCCTCGTCATATGTGTGCTCTAGATCTTTAGGCATGTTGTTCAAAGACTCTCGGAGTGCTCAGATGTTATTCTTTGTTGTAAGCGACTCCATGTGCAGTTTTGAAAAGCCTAAGGAATGTTGAGGCTAGGATCCCAGCGTACTCTCATACGTATGTGCAGTTTTGCTAGTAAAAACCTAAGGAATGTTGAATCTAGGATCCTTTCGGGAAGACGAATATAGACTTACATCCCATCAACATTGTGCACCAACTTGTTCTCGATCTCGTCTTTGAGCTCTGGTCGAGCTGTGATATGCTTCGATAGCCGCGAGGATCCTTGAATCTGCTTTTCAACAAAGCACCGAATGTCGTTCTCAGTCGCGCGAATCTCCAACACTCGAGCAGTTGGGAAGGAAATGCTGATATGCGGTCGTGAGGTCAACATCAGGTTGACCGTGGGCTGGATTTTTGCCAGTGATTCAAGGAGGATTGCTCGCCGGTCCTCTGGGTATTCGTCGAGGGCATCAGCGATGATATACACCTTGGAGTGTTCCGCAACAGCAGATGCAAGATGATATTGGATCTCGTTTAGTGTAGGGCGGGTACGCTCTTCATGGTGGTGGGCGTACAAAGTCGATGCCGTGGGGGATATAGGTTTGCTGAAGACGAGTTGCCGCCAGAGGCTCGCAAGGAGATTAGATGGAGATTGTATTCCAGTCTCCTTGTGGTTCAAGTATATGTACGCGACACCGATGTTCCGGGCCTGAACTTGTGTCCGAAGATGGTCTACGACAATAGATCTAGTAAAATATCAAGATTAACCATGTGCACACAAAATTCTATTGAAATTACGCACACAAGAACGGTCTTCCCTGCGCCAGCTGCCAGGGTCATCAGCTCAAATAATCTCACGGTTTATTGGAGGCCACATACATATCCCATGGCACCACAAAGTTCCTCCGAGACCAGAATTCCAAGCTTCGAAGTGATCGTCTTCGAGGAGCCACTCCCCCGTTCCCGGCTGCCGGCTACTCAAGATTTCTGCTTGTCTCGGGAAGAAATTGAGCGGCGACAACCACTCAATTAATTTATCGCGTTCTGTTGCTCTCAGATATGTATGGTAAGAACAGAGTACGCAAAGCTCACCGTCGAAAACCTGTCGAGCAACATCTTTTACCAGATTGACCATGCCTTAACTCGCCCATCAGCAACGGAGGGAAAAAGGGATGGTATTTAGCTTACGACTCTGACTCTGCTGTTGCTCTTGAACCGCATCGTTTATCAATTAGAAAATTTCTGCGAGAAATTGGCACCGTTTCTGATAATTTCAAGGTGTGTCATCTGCTTACGATTTGTGTTTTGTTGTTGGTGCTGACCGAAATCCCTAAGGAAATGAATCAGTAAATTGTGGACGCACACATTTGCGGGTAAGATACCAGATATCCAGAACGAGCCAAGTATTGAGCAATAATTTGATTACGTTCAAATTCTTCGAGATATTCCTTAGCTTCTTTTTTGTTCCACAAGGTCCATGCCACCTGTTTTGAGAATTTAGACCATCGCCCATCTGCAGGCTTCAGCTTCTCCGTGAAATCCTCCATCGTCGTCTTGAATTTGTTCAAGGGGGCCGACATCTGTTGTAAGCTTTTTTGCGATGGGTGTGCCAAAACACACTTCTGGAGCTCCCCGAGCAGCGGCCTGAGGGTGTTCATTTCCAAGAATAGCTGCCGCTGTTCGTGGGGCGCATTCAGAAAGTCTTTGACATATTCCCGAGCTTTCAGCGCCGCATCGACGAGCTGAATGGTGCTGGTTATGACCCCCAGTGTTTCCGCCATGGGGAGGAAGGAACGAGGTGCGAGGCTGAGCTTGAGCGCCTCCAAAGCAAAAGCTGTAGGCAAGCTGTAGTCTCCGTACAAGAGGCTGTGGAGGGCTGTGTCTGCCGTGCGATGCCGAGATCACGGTTCATTGCCGATTTTTATTCTTCACCATCACCTTGCTATGCAGACCATGGCCCGACAGCAGCACAAATATCGACCTCTATTTTCGTTGAATGCCTCCCGATCTACGGCCGCATTTTCCTTTTACCCTAAAAGGCACCACCTGTCCTCGCACGGATCTGACAGCACCGGAGGGAAATCGCACTTTCCACGAACGATCTCTGCAGCTCCATCGACCTGACGCTCAAGTGGTTACATTGGCCAGCTGCCTGAATACGGCGCCATCCCGAATAGGGCCTCTTATTAATCGACACGTGATTTTCTCACACGAATGAACTTCAATGGGCGCCCAACATCCTTGACACTGCATAGACACCTCTCGCGACGAATTCTCTCATTTATTCCCTCATTTGCCTCCCAGTTCCATCGACTCGAGTTTATGCTCAGCCCTTCGCGATAATCCGGAGGCTGCGATGGATCTCACGGACGACGAGTTGGTGGCTTCCACTGCGTGCGCTTCCTTCATCAATGCAGTATTCCATGCTGATCAAATTGGCAGAATGCTCAGAATATTTCATATATTCGCGCTGTATCCCGACGTCCAAGAAAAGCCGCGCGCATAGAGTCTCGCTGCTCCCGAGCATTTGGATCCCGACAGCGCCATGGCGCTCCCATATCTCGATACTCTCGTCCCGGAAACCTTACGGCTGGCAGTGTGCTGCCGTTTTATGTGCACCATGTCCATCTGATTTCAACGATGTAGATATCCCCCTGTTTCCCCGACCCTGGACCGCGAGTCTGCATTTCATCCCGCGCGCTCCAGGATACCGTCCTCCCACTGCGCACCTCAATCACAGGTGTCGACGTCCCTACAAACGTGATCAATGTCCCAAAATGGCACATCGATATACATTGCGGTTACCGCAGCAAATCACGATATTGGGTGAGGATGTGTTGGAATCCAAACCGGATCGGTGAACCAAGGACAAAGCGGAATCAGTCACGACCAAGCTGTCCGGGATTTTTCTCTGCGGCGGTGAGAGGAGCTATGACTGTTATGTTTCTTCATGGAAAAGCTAACCGACGGTTTGTAGTGGTTCCAAGTTTTTGCACTTCGAGATGAGTGCGTGCCTTCGACAAGTTTGCGTCTTATTAAGCGCTTCCAACGTTTGCCAGCCAAATCCGCGCATCAACTGGCGAATGGCGGGCGCCATTCCATCTCTGAACCCTGATAATCCAGGACTACCCGTTATCGTGAAGCGCCTGAAATCGCGTTGAATACTTCGTGTTTGGCCAGACTTTCACCGACGTGCGGTATGCCAGGAGTACGTTTTCCGTTCTGTCGATTTTATTTCCTTTCCTTTCCATCTCCTCGTCCTCCGTATTTGGCTTTTCGGCCACTTGTAAATCTACATTTCAACTCAGCGTGATATTCATTGTTACAACTACAACTATAAATCTGACCATCCTGCCCCTCTCCTCGTAGTTCTGAACATCCAATCTCTGTGGATCATTCACATGTGCACATCATCATTACCAGAGAGTCGCTCAAGCGCTCTCTCCGACCGGCACTTCACATTACAATTGAAGGGAGAGGGGAATCTTCGAGGCGTAAATGAGTATTTTCTATCGGATTTCAACATGAGAAGCTCACACATTGACACCAGAAGTATAGGTGACATCGGGGATAACTGGAACGCCTTGGGCGTCAACGGTAGGGGAAATTTCACAAGTCGCCAAAATTGTGGATACGATCGCGAAGAAAGTGCCTTCTGCAAAATCCTGACCGGGACAAGATCTCCTTCCGAATCCGAATAGCAAGTCCGTGACTTTGTCCATTTCTGAATCGAGATTTTGGTATCGGTCGGGGTCGAATTCCAGGGGGTCGTGATATATCTGTGGGTCACGGAGCATGTACCTGGAAATTCTCAGGGAGGGATGTTCGTTGAAATTCCCCAGCTTACCACACATTGGGGATGACGAGGGAGCCTTTCGGTAAGTACATTCCGTCGTATACATCGTCCTGGATGAGTGCATGCGGAATACCTGATGTCGAATTAGCACAGATTAATCATGGACTACGGGGAACCTTTACCTAGCGGCACGGCAGGCTTCCATCGGAAAACCTCAGTCATGATGCTTCTGATGTACGGGAGCGACTCTCGGTCCTGAATTGTTGGCAACCGGTCTGAACCAATTACGGTATCGATTTCTTGCCGTGCCTTTGTTTGTACTGAAGGATTCAACATCATTGCAAGGAAGAAGGTCATGATGGAGGACACATTCTGCGGACAGAGAATGAGCTGGGTATGAATAGGATGCTAACAGAGCACTGACTGGATCCAATCCACCCCCCATCACCGTGGACGCAGCCCAGACCAGTCTTTCCTCCTGCTCTTTTGAAGGCGTACCCTCTAGAGCCTCAAGTGTTGTAGCACAGAGGTTCGGACGAAGAACCGTGTTGGATTCCTGTACAGCTGATGTCAGTAAGACTTTCGGACTGTGCTATGTACTCAAGGCGTACCCAGTTTTTCTTGGACCACAAATAGGGATCCCATGCATTGTTCAACTCAAGGGCTCGCCATTCCTTTGCCGTCCGAAGAAAACTGCTCCATGGAGTCCATTCCGGAAGCTTCTGTATTGATCGCTCGGTTAAATTAACAATCAGACGAAATTAGGCGAGGCTCACATATAGGCAAAGAATCCACAAGCCACGCCCCAGGTGCTCCCGCTTTGCTGAAGTTCTCCATCGATGTTAGAGGCGATGTCAGGAACACATCCTGCTCGCTCGTAAGGTAATGACCGTAGGTGGCTCGGACAATGATCGCGCCGACTCTCCTGTTGAATAACGGGATTTTAGAGTTAGGTTTCCAGGTTTGAACAGTTTCAACTCACAGCTGGATTTGACGGGCGAAGCTGTTTGGATCGTCCACGATCCCGTGTATCAATTTTCGAGACTCTTCTTCTTGCAAAGGGTGATACCGGTGCACGGCACCTGGGCCGAATTCTTGAGCAACGATTTTGCGCTGTTGTCGCCATTTATCGCCATACGGTAGGATAGCAAAAGCTTCCCCGTATCCTGAGCTATGGGTCACCCTCAGGATCACGTTAATAAATAGGATTATTTCTCACAGATTTGCCATTGTCTGGATTTTATTAGAGTGTAAGAGGGTGATGTTGGTTCAGCTCACAAAGTTAGGGCGATCCGAATAGAGGGAAGAACGCTGGTCTAACAAGTCCTTTGCAACTTTGGCAGAGTTGAGAACGACGATAGGTTGTCCTACGGCTTCGAGATACACGATACTGCCTGTTGCGAATAATTAGACCCCACTAATTGACCGAATTGTATTTCCCAAACCGTAGGTCTTTGCCCACTCCGCAAATTTGAGCCACTGGTATGATCGCGGCATTTCGAGGACACTTCCGATGAGAGGCCATCTGCGCGGGCCTGGCGGACGGCTATCCGTTCCCTCCCGGAATTTCCTTGCGAGCAGATATCCGACAGGTACAGCAATGGCGGCGAGGACTGTAGCCGTCAGAGAGGGAGGCATCGATGGGGAAGCGGAGCTGCGCTAACTAGGAAAGACAGAAGCAAGAAGATAATTATACTTTCCCCGAAGTGGTTTCGCAAAATGGAGTAATTGCGCCTTCTCCCCCGCTTTCGTCATGGGCCGCCTGTTGTCCGCTGTTGTTATGGCACACTGCATGATCATACTCCAACCCTTTCTACTGCGCTCAAACCGGGCTCTCCCGAATAGCTTCCGGGATCCATTCAGGTGTTTGATTGCATTCGCTACGTTCACAATCCTTCGCTCGAAACTTGAAATCGGACGTGAACCAAAGGAAGATTAGTTAGTAACGTACATGTCGACGCATACTGCCCCGCTACGTTCACGATCCTTCGCTCGAAGCTTGAAATCGGACGTGAACCAAAGGAAGATTAGTTAGTAACGTACATGTCGACGCATACTGCCCTGTTTATCCCAAGTACGAAGACTTCTCTTACTAGCCATTGACATAACTAAACTCAACTCGAGCAGAAACACCTCACCTTACCGTAAAGCCACTGCAAAGAGCCATGGAGTAGAAAACCAGAGGGAAAAGGAGCCAAAAGAGGATATACAAAACACGGCAGCACGACACATTACAAAGCACGGCACATTAATATTAGCTCAATGTGCCGCCTTTGGTTCAGAATGTGCCGGGTCTGATTCTAAATTTGAACTGCCATTAGTCTTGCCATCCCTCACAAGTCCCTTCAACAGCATTACAAGATACCTGGGCCAATCACTAACCACTAACTCAAACCTCAAACCTCAAACTCCCTAACCACTAAACACTGACCCTAACCCAAAACCCTAATAAACCTAACCGTTAACCCCTATGAATATGCCGTGTTCGAATGTGCCGTGGATCCCTATCCATGTACCGTTTCCTAAATATGTCGTGCGTGGGTTTCGTTTATCCCGTAGCCAAAAAGAAGCAACCGGAGGGGCAGATAGTACGATAATTAAAATGAAGAGAACGATAAGTAAAATGAAGAGAACGACAAGTAAAATGAAGAAAACAACAAGTAGGTGAAGTGGGAGGTAGGTGGAATTAAACAGCACAGTTCAGCTCACAACGCCGGGGCCCGGTTTCCGTGGATCATTACGATATATATGAGTTCGAGGTCCCGGAAATACTGTATAATTATGTTCAATTCGACCGGGGGGGTGATGCGTAACCCAAATTAATGGTTCGACCATTCGACCACAGTCAAAATTTGGCTTGACGGTATGGTCTCGGACCATACTCTCATGACATCCCAATTTGGGAACCCTGTCATGAGAGGGTTCCCAAATTGGGATGTTATGAGAGTAGGGTCCGAGACTAGTGACGGTACTAGACTCTGTGCCAGTCTCTACGTTGAGCAACAGTATGTAGGGGTATTATGCAATTTATTTGAAGTGATTCCGATGAAAATTGAGAGTAGTGATGTGCAGGGCTCGGCTTCAAGCCCTAGGCCCGCCAGGCCGAGCCCGGCCAAGCCCGAGCCGGGCCGAGCCCGATGCAGGGCTTCAGCGGGCCCAGGGCTCGGGCCTGACATATTTCAAGCCCAAGCCCGGGCTTCAGGCCGCGGCTTGAGTGCCAGCTACACCACCAATCAATGTCTTCAATTTTATCCAGGAAAGCTTTCTCAGCAGCTCGAATCCATTCCGAAGGCTTTTGGAGCTGGCTCACCGAAAATCAATCCAATACAACACAGTTGGAAAATTCAATTCCCGAGTCCGAAAATGGAAATTTGTCTGTTGAAACGTGAAACGGCTCGGAAGTGCGACATTAGGCTGGTAAGCATTCGCATAAATCAGCTCTGTACTCACATGCCTATCTAGAAGCCCACCACGCTATAAAACCACGAATGTACTGGCTTAGTCAGCCCAGGGATCAAGCCCGGGCCCAAGCCTAAGCCCCGGGCTTGAGGCCCTACCCGAGGGCTCGGGCTCGGGCCTGGGATATCTCAAGCCCAGGCCGCGTCAAGCCGAGCCCAAGCCCGGGCTTCCAGGCCGAGCCAGGCCCTGAACATCACTAATTGAGAGAGAGAGAGAAAAAAAAGGCAGCAGGGTTGCTCTAACGTAGAGACTGGGAGAATTTAGTACGGAAAATACACCTAAGCGACCACCGCCGCCATTACATAAGGACCTCTTAGGTCCCTAAATTTGTATGGGCAGCATGGACCTAAGAGGTTCGATGTAGGGCATAGGCGGCGCATGCCGTGTGCCGTCCGCGTGAGTTCCCGGCATCTCCCTTCAGTTTCCCACCACCTCGGGCCCCTGAGTGACCTTCTGCTGCCGAATTTGGCAGGGGCGGAGATGGCGGTGGTGGCGGAGGTGGCGGAGGTGGCGGAGGTGGCCGCATCACTGCTTGAGTCCTATCAGGTTTCCTGTACTATTCAATTTGTGTACTTAGCTTATTTAAATGTAAGCTACTTGAAATCCAGGTTTCTGTATTGGTCTACCATGAAATCACTTCATGGTGTATCCAGCTGTCTGCAAAGCATGTTCGAAGAATACACTACCAGCACGAGAATGGGAAACTATTTCATGCAGCAATTGAGCTACATTCACTGAGGACCAATATACGAGGTCTGTATATGCTCAGGATATGCTCAGTATATTACAAATATCCCCAGAATATACCTGCAAAATACGGAGGCCATCTGCAAAATATGGAGGCCATATATGCTCAGTATATTTGAAACATACTGAGGATATCCTTACAATATCCTGAGGTCTGATGGCTACCATATATGGACTCGGGATATGCTCAGGATATTGTAACACAACATGTACAAACAATGTCCAAAAACGGAAATAAAGACCTGCCTTGTAAGGAGAAGGCTCAGCCAAGTGCAATTTCAAACTTGATGCTAGGGTTAGGGTTTCCTTATGAGGAAGTGGATAAGATAAGATATACCTTATAAGGAAACCCTAACCCTAACTTTGATTTTCCACCTGTAAAGCCTCGGTAACCGAACTACTTAGGCCAGCCATCGTGAGTGCCTTGGCCGGCCTAATTAGGGTGCCCTAAGGTCGGTTACACTGCGGGCAAGTGCCATGGTCGTGGGTTCACAGCATATGATTGACACTTGCCATGGCGTTGCACAAGCGTTGCACAAAGATCGGCTGTCTTCGGCCGATGTCACTTCCGAATTTCATGGGAAATTAGTGGGAAATAATTGGTTTGGAGTCTGAAGAGTGTGGAGAGCGCACGCGAGGTGTACGGCGGGTGCGCATTGGGGTTGTCGGCAACACATACCAGTATTAGTGCGATTTTCTTTGGCTGCGGTTTCGAATTCCTTCTGCAGTATGTTCACGCAGATCACATTCTTTGTTGAATTCTGAAATGGATACCATGTGGTGTTTGTTTTGAAGGTGAAGGAAAACCGATGATTTGTACAAGTCTACGTACATATTCCAACTTCACATCGGCAGTTCATGCGTTGCCCATATTTTAGAAGCGAGGAGGGAAAGTGGAATGAAACTGCACGCACCCTCTTTGAATCCCTGCACAAGCACAGCTCCCACGAAGCTAACCGTGTATCCTCCGAGTCCATCCAAAACACCTGTCCAGAATACATACACCCCCGGCTTCCCGTCTGCTATCCAATTTGCTGGCACCGAGTGTGCATTGTTGCACCGGCATCGCAGCTGCATTTGTACTCGTCTTTCTTGATACACTGGTACTGCTCAGACTCCTTTCTCCAACCGTTTTCTGCATCGAGGTATGGCAGCTCAGCAAGACAGTGGAAGACATAATTTATTGTTTCAGTTTGAATCTTTCAATGTTTGGCTTAACCTTGTGGGCCAATCACTGGTCCGGCCGTTCCCGATGGACAAAGGGAAATTGATCGTTTGTGCCACGCCATGGCAAATGCGAGGCAAACGCCATGGCAAGTGTCGGTCCCACGCCAGTCAAATGCCATGAACCCACGGCCATGGCACTTGCCCGCAGTGTTAGCGCTATTCTCAATAAACCTTGCAATATCTCTGATATTTCCACCTGAGATCCTTGCAATACTTCGCAATAGCACTGAGCAGGTGACTTAGGCATCTCGGAGCATGTCCCGCCATGCCGACAGCATGATGGCTTGATTGCTGTTGTGATTGCTGTCCGACCGCTGCCACTGACATCCTCAACTAATAATGTTGAATGAACACCCATTAAAAAGATAAAAAAAGGCACACCTGATGCACCTGATGCGCCCGGGTGCACCCGAGGCGCGCCTTCACTGCATGCACCTGATGCACCTGATGCGCCCGAGGTGCGCCTTTGCTGCGCATCATTGCACCGCCACCCACCTAATGCATGCCCCACAGTGCTCGTAAATTCCTGAGAAAATCACCATTAAAAAAAGAAAAAAGTGCACTCGATGCACCCAACATGCCCAGGCATGGGCGGGGCTCCCGATGAACTCACCAACATCACAGTGGCTGATCCCTGCCTGGCCTCCACATGATCCAAAAATATTCGAAAATATTCATTAAAAAGCCAAAAAAAAACTCATCGCCGCTAGCCCCACCCACCATCATGGGCCCCATCCTCCGAGCCCTACAGACTTACTCTTCCTCTTCACTCTCCCCTTGGCCCACATTATGGTCCACCGATAAGGCTGCCACTTGGTTGATGACCTCTGCCACCTTCCTCTCTCCTGTTCCTCATCGCCCTCATCCTCATCCTCATCCTCATCCTCCCAGCCCTCCTCGATCACAGTAGGTCTCTACCCTGCTGCCATGTCGACAGTTACTACCTCCTCCTTGTCTACATCCATGGACCCTTCCTCCTGCCCTTCTCTCCGACCTCTCCTGCTCCTGCTGCGCCCTCCATTCCTTCGACATCCCTGGCACAATACTCCCTGTAAACCCCCGACTTTTCGACAACTTCCAAAACCTCTTCATATGGCCCATATCCACCCTACCTCACTCAAGCCGATACGGCCGGACCAGGACGGCTGAATCATGGTCCCCTGCATTCTCGAGCTCTGACTCCCGATGTCGGAGGAACTCATCCTCGTTGTTGATCCAAGTCACCACCCTCCGAATCTCGACATTGAGCCGAACAATCTCCTCCTTGGCTCGGAGCAGCTTGAAGTATTTATCCATTGCATGCCTGCCAGCTGGTTGAGTCCATGGCTTCATATCCAGTTCCCCATCTGTCGCCCGAAGCAAGTCGAAATCTGCGAGGAAGGCATACTCCACAACTTCATCGCAGGTGATTTGAGGTGCTGGCGCCTCGAGAGACAATGCAGCCAGGTTGTATTGATGAATGGTGTTCTTCACAACGACCAATCGAGCCTGCGAGGCCTTTGCAATATGTTGACACATCTTGTATCTTTTATAAAATCAGCATTCAATAAACAGACTGTTCGGGTCATACACACCTGTCTGGGACATGTTCACCTTCGTAAGCTCGAAGATTTGCTCCACTATCAGGAGCTCCAGATAGTTGAGCGCATCCGTGACTTCTTCTCCTTCAATGGGCCCGCCCAACGCCCCGGCTTCCTTTATTTACCAATTTACACCAATTTTACGTGTTATAAGCGACGATCCTGGAAAATGCTTCTGACAGCTGTCGATCAATCCATCAACTCGGGATAATAGCACTCATCCTTCGTCAACTTATGTCTCCGACACGTCGGAACGCATCCGGACCATCGACGTTGGTGTCACGCCATCAAGCCGCGTCAAATCTTGCCCTGGGTTCTTCGGAACTTGTCTCAAACTTACAATCCCCACCTTACGTGCTCACGGCTCTCCGACGTGTTCCTGGTAGCACCATGAAGTTTAGTGTTGTGCCATCAAGCTCATCAAATCTTGCTGTTTTTCTTTCCCTGCTTTTTATAAAGGCCATACCTTGTTCTAAATCGCAACTTCTGCGGCCTAAGAGCTCTATATAAGTACTGGTTTACACAATCTTACAACCTCTGGGGGACCCGCCAAATTCATTGTATGTGGCGCTTGAATAACATTGTTTATGTGTCGTGGATTTGATGGAAGGGGATCTGACCAAACGGGTTCGGCTGCTTGAGACTGAAATTATTCAGTGAGTGCTCTCGACACCGCAATACTTGGCCTACCAATTAAATCCACAGTCACAGTCATGTCCGATGCTATCCAACGTGTTGCAACGTGTGCGCAAATCAAGCCATAGTGTGGTTTAATGCAACCTTTGGTCCCCCCCAATGTGCGAAGAGCACCGGCAATAACGTGCCCAACGCATCGCAACTTGGCCATCGACGTTTACGGAGGATGATTGTTCAAACAGCAGTATATATTTTCTCTCAGTCCGCGGCCAGGGACCCTGCTAATATATGGTACAGAGCACGGTCTCTGGGTCAACAGCGTCCAGGCAGTTCCCTGCAAATCAATGGCGAGGATAAGCGGGTATCCATTCCTGTGTTATTATCTGCACTCTTCGTTCTCGCTGGCCCGGCCATCGCGGCTCGGGAATCGATCTGTTAGTGTGGGACATGTTATTGCTTACTGCCAACCGCGAGACAGGTGATAAGCTGAGCACGTATCTTCATCCCGCGCCCTTCATTAACCACCATGCCCTTACATCATCCCGATAAACGATCACGCAACCCGTTTTCAAGTTGATGGACCTTTCTTCTGCCCGTCACAGTTGCGACCGTGCGCCGTGGGATGTGCCATTAGTGTTTGTTTCTCAGCCTTGTGGTTCCCCATCTCCCTTGAGATCCGTGGTTGCATATTATTGAATTTCTGGCGTCCAGGCATACATTATTGTCTCCTCATTATGCCAGTGCGTCCTACTATGCCCTCATTTACCCCCCGTATTCTTGCTGCCCTTCCTTCGTAAGTGCTGGTAATATTTTAGGGCCATGGTCGATTCAATACGGTGTCTTGGAGCCGCACTTAGCTGACTGACGTTCCTACTCTTACGTCTGGCGCTGTGAGACACGATCGGGGTTTTGAAAATTTCACCCTCTCACCTTGATCTTCAATTACACCGTTCAGCATGGCTGAGGAACACGAACCGGAATCCTCTCGCACTCCGGACCAACAGAATGAAACTGTTTTAGATGACAACTCGGATGAGAATGATTTCGACGAGGCAAAGGCATGCACCTCCTTCGATATGTCTCAGCTCTCTTTAATGTCTCCTGTCGCTCCGTAAATTTCCGATGAGGCTTTCAAACTCCATCTGGAAGACTCGGACTCAATTGAGGAACACCTCCACATCCTTATGGCCGACAATATGGAGGACTTCCCTGAAGATGACAGCTCCGACCAGGCCGCGCTGTTTGCAGCACGTATCGCGAAGGCGTGCATTACAGATAAAACAAGATCTGGGCACGTTAGGCAAGATCCTGACCTTCTCTTTCAAAGTATTTCCGACCGACACCGACTCTATGTACAGAATTATTAAAACATATCTTCGGTACCACCTAAGGCGAAACTCTGCATGGAAACCTAAGGAGGTGTCGGCACAGACTCCAAGAGACATCAACATGTTCATCACCCAGAAATGCGGACCTGTTAAGGAGTGATTTGAGGGTCGCAAGGTATAATTTCAGTCAGATGTTTTTTAATAGCTTGATTTTGACCATCACTGATTTTAGTACTCAACGGCGGTTTCTACGAGAGCAGCCTTAATCCTGTGGTATCGGACCGTTCGAACTAACGAGAGCACCATTGAATGGCGCATGGACGAAGACACCAAAGCCTGGTATTTTTTTTTCGCCTCTTAATTCCCTAGGCTTAACTTTTGCCACAGGCGCGGCCTTCCGACACGTTCTCCGGAGGTCTCGCGGTTCATGATTGGCCTTGAAAAAACCAAAGCAAAGGCTGGGGAAGTTTCGCAGTCAGCACGGGCATTATAACTGGAAGATATGCACCGTTTACACGACTTGTGTTTGAACCCGCAGGCTTCAGTTGCCGAGCAGTGCGCAGGGATTGTTAGATATGTAAGTTTTCCTCTTTGAACGTTTCTTTCGGTCCTCGTTTACTGGACAAATCATTACAGTGCCTATCTTCTGGCATGGCTAATCAGCTCCCCCCATCGTGCCATCCACATGCCATCAGAAAATCTCCCCTCGGCATCTTTATACTTGTCTTTTCCCTTCTCCGCTGTAAGATCTTTATCGCGATGGGGAATGGCTTCGACAACTGTGCCGCCCCGGTTCCCATGTTTTGGCCTGTAACACTCACCGTGACGCAGCTTGGCCATTATTCAGGTCTGTATTTACGATGCAATCTCCCTGCGCTGCTGTCACAATCTGCTTCGAAAATAGTAAACAAGCACTCAGTAACGTCTCGTGAATCAACCCGGCGACATTGTTCAGGTCGGACGACGAGAGCGCTCACAAATGTATATGACTCGCTTCAAACTCGGTTGAATACCAATGTCCGTTAATTTGAGTATTTCATACTATAATACTAATCTGCCTTGAATTTGCTCTTCACAGCCTCGATCAACTCAAAAGTGAAATGATCCTATCTCAACAGCCCCTCAACCTATTGATGAACCTATTGAGGCCGTATAAAGCCTGGCATCTGAGCACCGACACACACAATGGTCCTACTATCCCAACTATGCCAAGCGCTTGAACCCTGCTTTCTATTTTCCGATTTGGCCAGCAACTGCTTTCAATATCATCCTCAGTTCAATGTGCAGTGTGTTTGGATTACTGGGCAAATTGCAGGTATCCAGTTCAGGAGCATGAGTTCCGAAGGCACCGTGAGTCTAGCTGCTGATCGCACTACTACTGGCTAACTCATTATTCAGCCCCTTCACACCATTTTCCTGCAATCTCCTGCCAGAAGCGTGATGGACAATGTGTTGTATATTATGCAAGCCAACGCTCTAAATCAACTCGTGGTTAAAGAGCTGGACCCCCATAATATGAGTGATCGTGTTCTCGTCGGAGTGTTCTTAATATTGTTGCAGGTGGGCACTGGATGCTATGTGTTAGCTGATAGTTGGACCACAGACTGCTTGTTCAGTTTGATACTGCATTTCCCGTCTGCGGCTAACCCGTGCATCAAATTCATCCCTGTGCAACATAGCTGCTTATGCAAGATCTGAGTCACCATATACATACATGTTCAAACTTACAGCCTACAGTCCAGGATTCCGGATTTTAAGGTCAGGGATGTAATTAAAGTCCAGACGTGCTTGTATAGACGCGACGGCTATGAACATCAGATGCCGGTGAAAGTGTACGCAGTGCGAGCTACTTATGTGGTGATCGAACATGACTTGTAGAACATCTAATAAATCGAGCCTGTGCTTAAACACTGTTGTATTTGAAACATACGAAACTGCTGGTTGTTACAGAGCGATACACGGGTCGGAATCAATCAGCTACCTTAATGTTGATGCAACGAATGCGGTCCTTATTCCGAACTGCTCGATGAAACCGCCTCAAATCTGGTAATGCCTCATATTATCTGCCCATATCTCCTGAATCAACCTCTGCTCTGAGGCCCTCGCACCGCCTCAAATGCCTCGATTCCCGATGTAGGGCTTTGCCCTGATGATGCCATCAGCACCCCCGGGGATAATCATGTAGGTAACTCACTGAAATATATGTCAAATTCCTCCAGGTAACTTACTAATCTGTGCTTCAGACTCCACCCAGTACGTTCTGGCTGTGGCTATACATCTCCGAGCTCTCACATCTTGGCTATTTCCGGTGGTTTCTCTGAACATCTTAGACGGCTATATTTTACATACTAAATGCCTCGAGATACGAAGTGGATTTAACAGATAAGTTCTAAGAATTGATATACAAAGATGCAGTACATAGAACATCCTGATATACATGAAAATTGATTTTGTTTTAATAAAAAAAATGTACTAAGTACGAGTTTGCCGGGCTGTTCCCACGGCCATCACCCCCAAGTCAGATTTGTCAAGTCAAGTACTAGTCTATTAGCTAAAGGTGTTCTTACCATCCTTAACCAAGGGATTGGGAATGGCCTGCATGTATCCTATCAAGGACATACCAATGCACTCCATTCAGACTATGGGACTTACCAGGGGCACGTACGAGGGATCGAATAAGGTTGCAGGACGGTTCTAGATAATAGAACCATGCGCGGCCCAATAATCCGAACAATTCCGAAGATCCGATGATGCCGATCACGGAGATCACCGATCTGAGCACGGAACAGAGATCTGATGTCGGAGATAGTACTGAGCCCTTGGCCCGTGATGCCAGGACTCGGTTTGACCAGGGTTGAAGGGTTGACTAATTGGGCGACTTAAGGGTTGATGGACCAGGGCTCGGTGGAGCTGGCACATGGATTGATTGCCCAGGGCACATATGCGCTATGGCACAATTCCCCTTCCAATCTCCCAGATTATCTACCAAAATATACCATTTAATCGAAACTGATTACCAACAGGGTTATTTCTTGAGCTAATACTGTTCATCACCCCGATATATCTGTGTTCCGTTTATCCGTTTGTACTAAAAGTCCGTTTCAGAATCATTTCCTTATTTAGAACGTCAGTTTGTATAAATACCCGTAGAAAACAGAGGGAATGCCAGTAGATCCTACCCTTCCTCTTCAGTGAGCACGAGCGTGAGCTTGAGCACACAGGGGACGTCTAGCATCTATTCTGAACACCTTCAGAAAGCTTATAAAGTTTCCTTTTGTTGTTTCTGTTGCAATATATAAAGTGTTGGACATTTGTGGAGTGATATAAGACAGGACCAGACCAGACCAGACCAGACAGGACAGGACAGGACAGGACAGGGCTTGCTTCGTTAAAAATCACACAAACATTTGAAGGTGCTCGGCTTTGTGCAGTAGTCAACCTACCAAACTCTAGCTGATACATTGGTTGTCGGAAATATATTGTTGGAATAAAAACTCTTGATCTACGGATCACCCCTTGGGCTTAGTTCCAAGTCTTGCACATAAAACCCAACTTTCCTTACCTTCTAAGGTCGTGTAAAGCGCCTAGAACGGTTTTGATTGTCTTGAAGTCACCTTTAGCTATAAGCTACTGCACTTGCCTGTAAAACCCAGATTGCCACTGCCTAATACCTGGTAGGAACCCCGAACCTCGCACATTTGATAGTTGGATTTGTTGGTTGTTGTTGGTGTTGTTGGTTGTTCACTTAAGTGTTCATCTTGCACACTTAATTTCACCAGTGGTTCTATAGTCAGCGTTTCACTGGATTTTTCGTAGCATCACTGTTTTCGCTGCGGTGCATATGCGTGTGTGTTTGTGTTTCATCGCTCTTCGCCAGTCACCATTTCAGCCGGAGTTACGATTGAGCTGCCGCAGGGGGGGGTCTTGTTGAGAATAACTGGGGCTAGGCCCCCGGTTGCCCCGGCTCCCGCTGGATTCATTGTTTATTCTCATAGCCTGTGGGCACTGACAAGGCAGATGCACCGTCTCCCCTGAACCCTCCCGCATTCCAGGAGGGTCTGTGGCGCTAAATCTGGTTTGGATAGGTTGTATTGTCATGGTAAAGAGGTTTTTGATGGTAGAGCTAGCGAGCTGTGTTGTGTTAGCTTAGTGCAGCAGCGAGCACATGCACGCGGCACTCGAAATCCTCTGATGCTCATACCAAAGTCAGAGATCCCGTAATTTATTTTCAACTTACATCCCGCAGTTAAGAAAGGGGCAAAGGCATGTATTGTTGTGGGAAAAGATACATCAGGCGGTAGTCACAGTTGAGTATCAGCATCTATTTATGTAAGTATGGCGCAGGGGCTCAGAAGAAATCATCATGCTGGTGTCCCTTGCCCTTGTAATCTCCGCCTCTCTTTCCTCCTCCACCTTGGCAGGCCTTGGGGCCAGGGCCGCTGCGACCGCATCCGTTGCCGCCACGAGTGTTGGAGGGGCCAGCATCAAAGTTTGCGGGGCGCATCATTTCTTGGGCCTTGGTGGTGGTGGCACAGCTCGCATCCTCGAGCGTGGCAATGGTGGCATGAGTTGGGCCGAGTCAGCCCGGGACGTTGGGGAACAGGCAGAGTGGAGCCGGGTGGTCGACAGATGGGCAGACGCGGCAGCAGAAGGGGCGCTGGAGGCGGGCGGTGCCATGGAGGGTGAGGATCTGCAGTTTGCCGAAGAGGCGGCAGAGTTGGTCCCACTCCGCGCAGTCCACGGTGGGGGGCTCAACATGGAGGCGCCAGGCAACAGTGTGGGTGTCTTGGACAAGGAGGTCAATGCCCTGGATGATGATGTAGGCAAGGAGGATCTCCCAGGCCTCACTGGTGGACACGGGCCCATAGGTGGAGCGGTGGGTATGGACGAACTCCCTGATCTTGCTGTTGTTCCGGAGCGCAGTGCGGATGAGGTTGCACGTTGTGTTCGTGCTGGCGTCGGAGTTGGGGAGGGTGAAGCCGGTGAAGACACCTACAAAGCCAGCGACGGGCATATCATAGGGGAGGGGGTAGAGGGTGATGGCGGTGGAGGAGAGGACACAGTTGCTGAGGATCGCCTGTGTGAGCCAGCTGGGGATGTCAGCAAGGAGCCAGAGAGCGGAGCTGGTGCTGCTGGCGATGGTGGGTGGGGTGCTGAGGGTGAAGCTGGTCGGGTCCACATTGGTGAAGTTTCCAATAGCTTTGCGGATGAGGCCGTGGGTTCTCATGACGTCCCCATTACCACCGCTGACATTCAGGAATATCTTGGGGAAGGGGACGCCCTCCTACAGCTGGATGAGCTCGGGGGGCACGCCCTGGAGCAGCTGCGTGGGCTCGTAGACAATGCTGTCGAAGCCCCCAGCAGGGGTGGGAGTGTACAGTCCACAGTGTGGGAGGCCATCCGCCGTCAGCCACATGGGAGGCATGGCGGCGCTGACGGCATGCTGGGTGGGCATGGCAACAGCGGCGGGCTGGATGGGTACCGCAACAGCAACCGGCTGATGCTGCAGTGGGCATAACAACAGGGGCAGTGGCTTGGGCAAAGACGGGTGTGACGGTGGCCCCAGCGGTGGGCACGATGGCGGGCACAGGGGCGGGTCCAGAGATGGGCATGAGGAAAGCAGAGGATGGGGGGACGATGCTGGCGACGGCAGGGGTGGAGGTTGTGGGAGAGGCATCACTGGCGCATTGACGGGGAGCCAGGGGCAGCGGTCGGGCAGCGTGACGACGACGAGGCACCGGCAGTCGCATTGTCGTGCTCCATTTGCTGGCTGAGCGAGGCGGCGGTGGCGCACGCAATGTCAGCGGTGAGGAAGGGGTCGTTGGCATCATTGGTATGGGCAACGATTTCAGCGGCAACTGTGGCACGTAAGTTCATGTGTAACTCACAGCGGAGTGCTGCTCACCAGTCTCGGTAGCCTTGGCCTTCTCTTTGCCTTTCTTTGCCTTTGTGGCCTTGGCGGTACGGGGTTTTGTCACTATGGCAGGGCGGGAGCTTGGAGCATGGGGAAATCCTCTGGGGAGATCTCCACCACCGACAGGGGGAGGATGCGCGGGCGGCCTGGGGCGTAGGGGTGACGTCGCAGGGGTCCGTGGGCGCAGGAGTGTCGTCGCTCTCCCAGCCGAATACGTCAGCGGTCTGGGAGAGCGCAGGCGAGGGACTGGTGTGGTCAAATTCCTTGTAGTACAGGTCGCTATTTTCGGACGGGGTGGGGGAGGAGGAACGGGTGCTATTGAGACGGGTAACGGCCATTGGGAAGGTAGGGAGGACTGGGAGTTCAAAATGAGCTGGGATTCCGATGTGTTCGGGGTGAGGAATGTGTACTTCCACGTCAATACTTAAGGGTTTTCAGAACAAAGAGCCAGGGAAACGCGGGTAATTTAGTTCTCAAGGCTACATCACGGAGTGACGCGATTGTGCTAGGCGCCTTCAGTGGGCTTGTTTGCGTGAAAGACTTGGGGGGTGAGGCTGAAAAAGATTGGAGGATCCCAAACGGCAAGGAGTGCCTGTGCCGTGGATTTAGTTCTGCCTGCTTTGGGCATAAAGTGTGCGACTTACGGTCAAAGACATCTTTTTCGGTGATCCGCACCTAGAAAGATTGTCTTTGTGCGAAGGGGTGCAGAGAACCCCTCAAGGGTGGGCGGCGTTGACAAGGGAAATGGAAGAAAGGATGGGATGGGAAAAAAGGGCACATGCTGCGCGAGCATGTCGCTTCTTTGACGTGCCGTGTGAGCCTGCGTAGTCCACGCAGTGTTCGGGCAGTGCTCGACGTCAAATCTAGGAACCCACCAGGCCTTCGGCTTCCAAAAGGGTGCTGGCTGGGCTGCACAAAGAGCACGCTTGGTGGCGAGGAGGGGGAGAGTGGCATGGGGGCGAGCTTTGAGCATTGAGCTTGTCACATGGGGGGTTGAAGAAGGACGTGGTGGTCGAGAAAGTCAAACGGCATCCGTAGGAAATATCATTTTGTCACGTTTAACACGATGTTCCGAGACAGGATCATCTCAAGCTGGGCGGCATGGCGCCCGGCATTGTGGCAAAAGTGACGTGGGGGATGAGCGATGTCTACGCGTCCTCGCCAGACTCAGGTGACCCATCGGGCATCACCGTCATCATTCAACGAGGAGGCGCACCCATCCCAGCGGCGTGGGAAATCTGATCACAGTGGTGGTGCAGATCAAAGGGGCCCCCCATTGTACTCTTCACAGTCGGTGGTCCATCGCTCCTTCAAATCCAGCTGATTTTCGAGATCTTGCACTGCCTCCATATCATGTACGTAAACTTTTTCAGCGTGACATTTGGCACGTTTCACAGCGTTAACCTGTGCGGGATCATAGGAGCTCTCTGCCACTGTAGCAGCTCGAAGGATCTTCGAAACAGTGCTCAACTTAGCTCTGCAAGCACATCAGCAGCGTCTCGAGCTTCAGGGGTTATCAATGTACTTGCTCGTTCCAAGATTGACCAATTTCTGCACATAGTCCATCTCCACAGTAATGACCTGCTCTGCTGCCGTGTTCTTCTTCATCAAGAACCACTCCATCTCCTCCGCCAACCACTGATGAAACTTGTTGACCGAAATAATACCTTCACTACGCATCCAGTTCTTGATCACCGGTTTGGTCCTCAGGATGCCGAGTGCCTGCTCATAATTATCACTCAGAAATTTGCCTTGTCAAAATCCATCAACGTCGAAGGAAAAGCACGAGGTCCAAAACTCACTCAGATTAGCATACATCTCCATGCTGTCAAAATGCTTGATGTAGGTGGTAATCTCTTGCTGGCGATGAAATCGACTCGAATATCAGACGGACATGCCGAGACCATTGGAGCAGGAGAAGAAGTGCTCACACCCTTCAAGATCCTCCAAGCCCAGCCCCTCGATATATGTTGCCAGAAATTGAAACTGGCACAGACGGTTATGGGCGTGCCCGTGGAATGCTCCCACCAACATCTTGAGTAGCCATTCTTTGGCTCGCGGACCGAGGTTACTGTTGTGTATTGTTACCTCCAAGTGGCATCCAACATTGTATCCCAGCCCGGATTTTTTCGGGAAACAATCCAGAAGCTCGTCGATGATAGCCAAGGGATATTTTGCCCTGCAAGCTTATCAGACAATTTTATTCGAGCATGGAGAAGGGAACAACAAGAAAAGACATACAATTCACCGCTCCGAATCATGTCGCAAAGGAGAAGCACAAATCTGTGTCGACAAAGGGCTAAAAAGATTCCTGTCTCATCGAAGATTCCCCACATTTTTGAGGTAACATTGTTGATCATATTCTTCCAGCGGTCAGCACAGTGTCTCCTCGCCCTGAATTAATATTAGCCAAAAGTCGCCCACGATCACAGGCCACTTACTGGAATCTCGTCCATGGGCAGTAAGTTCGCCAGCTTTGTCTTTGCCCACTGATCTACCTTTGCCTGGCTGATGTAGTACCCCTCCCCTGCATCTCAGTTGTCCGTCCTCTCCTTCCAGTTTGCTGGTAGTGGCTCTCCAGTCTCCTCATCCACCTCTCCATCTCAATTGGCCTCTTTCCTCCAAGCTTGCCTCAACGACTCGTTCCCATCCATGGTTGCGAGAATGGGGAAGATCATCTCGGGCTCCCCCTCAAGCTCGTATATACAGGCAGGGCACGCATGTTTCAGCTGCCAAGTCGAGTCCTGGCCTAGCAGAGCCAGGACCTTCTGCTCGGTATGACACTTAATGTTGAGGTAGAGATCGTAGCAAATGGAGAACTGCTGACAAAGATACGGCTTGTAAGGTTCCTGAATTGTTGGTGCCATTAGCTGCTGTGATGCTTCGAGACTTCAAACTCACCCCATGTAAATCACACAAACTTTTAACAAAAGCCTGGACAGCAAAATGCAGACACCGGATATGTGCCACTCGGGAAAATTCAAGGGTGTGTGTTGAAACAACCACAGTAGGGTCATATGGAGCACAGGGAAAGAGCCCTTGCTTTATTAAGGCTGCTGCGACGCCTCGACCGCTGTGAGAGCTGTATATGCTCTGCATATGCCCTCACGTAGCACCATCAGCACAACGAGGATGAAGAAGCACAGCACAGCTATATCACCAAATCGGGACACACCTGGAAACCACATTCGGACTTCCCACAAACACGCTCCTCGACCTAGGGCATTGACTGGGACACAAACTACGACCAATAATCCACTGCAGACACCATCAATTCGAGCCCCACCGAGCCTTTCGGCCTGATTCTTGGTCCAAAATCACATGATTTTCTGTCCACTCCTCGACCCGGCCAAAATCCTTCGATGTGCACTAAACGCCCCAGCACCAGCAGCGTGCCTCGTCCATTACTCATGCAACACCGCACCAAGAAGCCTCCTGGTCACCAGAAATCGCTTGATTCTCACCAAACAATAGGCGACTCTAATGATCATGCCTGTAAAATCACTCAATTTCCTAGCATTGGACGCCTGTTTTGGAGTGCGGGCATCATTGCCTGTCTGTTGCCCTCCCTACGGACCCCAGACCCGAGGCCGCCGATGCACCACAGGATGTTCTGCCTCCATTTGGGCCGAGCCTGAAACATAGGGACAGTTGCCTGCTCTTTCTAGCACAAATCACTTGATTTTCTGACTCTGCAACACCAAAATCGCATGATTTCGCCGATTCAAGCGGGTCTCCTGTGACTCACGATGTGAGGGACCGCATGGTACTGGGACCTGGGGGCTGTGCAAGCCAAAGGTATAAAAGGAACACTATTCTAGCACTGTAGAGATATATACCTCCCCCCCCCCCCAATAGACCTCCCACAAGGATACCTCCCCCCCATATACTCTACTCCCCATTGCCTAATCCCCCACCAATAAACTCAGTTCACATCTATTGTCCTCTGCTGCAGTCTTCGACTTCAGGCTCGCTCTGGTCCATCCTCGCATCTTTCACCCTGGTGCACCCACCTTGGAGACATCCTCGCTTGCTGAAGTATTCACACTGCTTTACCACACAGTTTACTAACACATCTTATCTCTCTCCGAGACACCACCGGACACACCCGCTCACCCAAGGACACACCATGTCCTGCTCTATAGCGCACCCCGCTACCGGGTTTCCATTGCATAAACACCCTAGTGGCCGAATGAGCTACACCGTGAATACCATCTATTTCGCATTGTAGCACCACGGTCCGCATTACAGCACGTCGGGTACATCAGGTGCGCTTTTTTTTCTCTCTTTCTAATTGGTGATTTTTTCGGGAATTTATGAGCACTCTGGGGCATGCACTGGGTGGGTGGCGGCGCAATGATGCGCAGCGAAGGCGCACCTCGGGCGCACCCGGGCGTGTCAGGTGCATCAGGTGCACTTTTTTTCTCTCTTTTTAATGGTGATTTTTTCGGGAATTTACAAGCACTGTGAGGCACAAGCTGGGCATGCCCTGGCACGTCAGGTGCATCAGGTGCGCCTTTTTTTTCTCTTTTTAATGGGTATTTATTCAATAATTTCTGTACATTATTAAAAGTTAGGGTTAAGGTTTCCTTATAAGGTATATCTTATCTTATCCACTTCCTCATAAGGAAACCCTAACCCTAGCATTAAGTTTCAAATTGCACTTAGCCGAGCCTTCTCCTTACAAGGCAGGTCTTTATTTTCATTTATAGACATTATTTGTACATGTTGTGTTACAATATCCTGAGCATATCCCGAGTCCATATATGGTGGCCATCAGACCTCAGGATATTGTAAGGATATCCTCAGTATGATTCAAATATACTGAGCATATATGGAGGCTGTATTTTGCAGGTATATTCTGGGGATATTTGTAATATACTGAGCATATCCTGACAATATACAGGCCCTGTATATTGCTTATTGTCCCCAGTGTCATCTATCTTGTGTCCTGCCAGGGGAGTCCAGCACGATGGCCTGGCACTGGCACGCCTCGCAGACGACTGAGAGAGATAGAGGGAGCCATGATCCGTCCAGCGCCATCTGATCCACTTCCTTCCTATTTAACGACGGATACCCATCTACACATCTCGTGTTCTCCCGCACTGGTGGGAGTTGCATCAGATTCGTATTCATGTATGTATTTGTTTTATTTATACACCTGATTTTCTTCTGTGCGGCTCGAATCCGCCGCAGGTCCACCTTATCCAGGCCCAACCAAGCCAAGTGAAGACCCGATAGCAGATGGTCCGTGCCTGCACTTTTTTTTTTTTTTTTAGTCAATTTTATTTCCCCTCTGTCGTGTACAATATGGTAGGGATCTCTCTTGTACGTAGGTTGGTAATGTTCTGTAAATGATAAATAGCAATTTTCGATGTACAGCGGCATTGCTGTGCCTGCACTTAATGAATGAAAGGGCCAACACTTTTCAGCAGGCACCCCGTTCGATTCGGAGTTGGGTCATGGTCTGGGTACCATTTCGTCTCTTTTTGAATTCTTCTCAGACAAACATAGCTTATCCTGGTTCACTTCTGAGCACATGAAGACCCGATAGCGGATGGTCCGCACCTGTACTCCGTGACAGAGCCGTGGTTATCCAGCAGGACACCCGTTCGATTCGAGGTTGGGTCCTAGGACTTCATGCAGCAATTTTTTTGCTGCCCTGAAAAATTGACCAATGAGAGAATAAATCAGGGATATGAAGATCCGATAAAGGATGGTCTGCACCTGCACTTGCTGTGTGGTTATCGTAGCCAATTCAGCAGGCACCCCGTTCGATTCGGGGTCGGGTCATGGGCTCTCCATCGTACAGCTTTTTCGCTGCCAGGTGCCTCGAAAAATGAACTGACTAATGAAAGAAGACATGAGGGAACAAGACCTGATAGCAGATGGTCTGCGCTTGCACTTGCTGTGCAATTTCAGCCTCGTTTCCGCAGGCACCCCGTTTGATTCGTGGTCAAGTCCTTCGCTCGAATTACACAGCTTTTTTCGCTGCATCGAAAAATAAACCGACTAATATGTGTTCAGTCTTAGGGAATTAAGACCTGAATAGCAGATGGTCCGCACCTGTGCTCCATAACAGAGTTGTGATTATTGAGCAGGCAACCTGTTCAATGAGGGGTCAGGTCCTAGGCTCAAAACCAGCCTGTTGTATCAAAAGTGATATGTACTGTCAATAGACAGGCTGGTCAATCTGGGGAAATCTTGATGTTGAGCGGAGTCCCAAATAAGGTTATTTCCGAGTTCGAAGTGAAAAATTTGAAATAAAATTGAAAAGCACTGAAAAAGTTCGAATTTTTTCACGCACCCTTTCAGTGAAAAAGTCAAAAAAATGAAGGAAGTTTTTCACCAATATTTCACCGAAAAATGCTCAACCAGTGTATCATGTGGGAACCACGAGAACACGAGCTTATAGATGAATACAAGTACCAAAAAGAAAAAAAGAAAAAAAAGACACTCCCTAATCAATTTTCATCCATATCCTTTCCAACAGGCAAATTAAATTCACATATGGACCATGTATTTCACCGCATCTCCAGTGTTGAGAGAATTTGCATTGTCCACAATTGATGGTGTTTCCAATGATTCAGTGGGTGCATTTAGCCCAGTAAGATTTGCAAGTGCAGTTTGATTCTGCTGATTTGCTGCGCCAAGCCTGGCATCAATTTGAGCTACATCCTCCATTTGTGATGACTGTTCAAAGAGTGGCCTGGCATTTTTCCACAGCCCCCCTGCCTTGGATGACTCCCCTCTTTGCTGTGCCAGATCTCCGAGGCTTAACATGTGATTGCCTCTACTGCGATGAACATCCATAAATGTGAACCCTTCCAATGCTACAATAGAAAGGCTATGGGCTGTCTCTTCATCTCCGTTAGAAAGAAATGCATCCCCCAAAAACTGAAGTGCCTTGTGGAGTGCCAATTTATCCTGGGTTTTTTTTGAATGCCCCAGGTAGATTACTGTCCAGCGAGATGCCCAGCTAAAGTCAGTGGCCTTCCACAGACTAATATCTGCAAGTCTCTCCAGACAATAGACCACAGATTCCCCCATTCTTCCCCAGGATGCCTTGATGCACTCCTCAAAGAGAGTTTTGGCAATCACAGTATCTCCATCTCTCAGGAGATACTATGATTGCCAAAACTCTCATCACAGTAAATCAATTCTGGTAAATGTTCGATGTTCTTGAGTATCACTTTTGCTTTCTCCAAATCCCGCTGCATATCATGTTTGCAGGCACCAATCAGCAAATTGAGCTCAGCAAGTATGTTAGAAAGGGATCTGATGTGAATTATGGCTAGGAACTTACCCTCAAGAACTGGATCATCACAGTTCTGGCAGTGAGATATGGCATGAGTTACAAGTAGGTCTGGAGTGGATATTGGATGGACAGCCATTGATTTTAAAGTCTCCACAATCAGATGTGCCTCCAATCTCTGGTTGCA